>CM055911.1:45233312-45330812 GCA_029582155.1 Panopea generosa | reverse complement strand
GGGCTTTTGTCCGCGAATCTAAAAAAGTATGATGTCCGTCCCGGTAAGAAACACAAAGGAACACCGCTGCGAGTACTCGACGGCCTCACTTTGTCGCTATTATGGATTCACACTTGGTTGTCACCTCACACTATCGCCAGTGTGGTATCGTTTATACATATTATCATTATAAAAAAGTAAGATGTCCGTCCCTGTAAGAAACACAAAGGAACACCGCTGCGAGTACTCGACGGCCTCACTTTGTCGCTATTATGGATTCACACCAGGTTGTCACCTCACACCATCGCCAGTGTGGTACTGTTTATACATATTACTATTATAAAAAGTAAGATGTCCCCACACCCGGTAAAAAACACAAGGGAACACCGCTGCGAGTTCTCGACGGCTTCACTTTGTAAATAACATGTGTTGGTAGTATATGTAGTATATGAAAAGCAAACGGGGTCCCTCGAGATCTAGTTGCTTAATTCTAAATTATTAATCGTCATTTAAATATGCTTTATGTTTTATTCGTAATTTGTATTTCTTAATTTTAAATGATTAGTTCAAAATCATTCATGTCAAATGCCTGATTCTAATCATTTGATTATCATCTGTAAACAATTTATATGCTGTTTTATTCTTAATTTCTATCATATGTGTGTATCTTAGTTATAAATGATTCTTTATGCCAAATGAATGATTAATTCTTCTTTCTATTTGATATGCATTGTAGTTTAAATAAAAAATGCCCAGGTGCCATAGTAGTAGGATCATAATATAGACCAGTCTATTACATAAAAGTATATAATACAAACAGACCATTCTAATACATGGCGCATTATGAATAATTTACATAAAGAACACAGTATAACTACATGTATTAGAATATTTTGTTAATAATTCACCTTTGACATACTTTAAAATAAACACAGGTAGCTCTCTACATAGTTTACAAAGAAAGCAGTCTTTACAGTATATACACCGATAATATAACGTTTTACTATGATCATATTTACTGTCCCGAGGAAGTCATGTATTAATGTTTACATACTGTTTAGTAGTAGTATATTCGTAGTTATGTGGATGAGATCCTGTTTTACATACTGTTTGTTTAGAAGTAGTATATTCGTAGTTATGTGGATGAGATCCTGTTTTACATACTGTTTGTTTAGAAGTAGTATATTCGTAGTTATGTGGATGAGATCCTGTTTTACATACTGTTTAGTAGTAGTATATTCGTAGTTATGTGGATGAGATCCTGTTTTACATACTGTTTGTTTAGAAGTAGTATATTCGTAGTTATGTGGATGAGATCCTGTTTTACATACTGTTTAGTAGTAGTATATTCGTAGTTATGTGGATGAGATCCTGTTTTACATACTGTTTGTTTAGAAGTAGTATATTCGTAGTTATGTGGATGAGATCCTGTTTTACATACTGTTTGTTTAGAAGTAGTATATTCGTAGTTATGTGGATGAGATCCTGTTTTACATACTGTTTAGAAGTAGTACATTCGTAGTTATGTGGATGAGATCCTGTTTTACATACTGTTTAGTAGTAGTATATTCGTAGTTATGTGGATGAGATCCTGTTTTACATACTGTTTAGTAGTAGTATATTCGTAGTTATGTGGATGAGATCCTGTTTTACATACTGTTTAGTAGTAGTATATTCGTAGTTATGTGGATGAGATCCTGTTTTACATACTGTTTAGAAGTAGTATATTCGTAGTTATGTGGATGAGATCCTGTTTTACATACTGTTTAGAAGTAGTATATTCGTAGTTATGTGGATGAGATCCTGTTTTACATACTGTTTGGTAGTAGTATATTCGTAGTTATGTGGATGAGATCTTGTTTTACATACTGTTTGGTAGTAGTACATTCGTAGTTATGTGGATGAGATCCTGTTTTACATACTGTTTAGAAGTAGTATATTCGTAGTTATGTGGATGAGATCCTGTTTTACATACTGTTTAGAAGTAGTATATTCGTAGTTATGTGGATGAGATCCTGTTTTACATACTGTTTGGTAGTAGTATATTCGTAGTTATGTGGATGAGATCCTGTTTTACATACTGTTTAGTAGTAGTATATTCGTAGTTATGTGGATGAGATCTTGTTTTACATACTGTTTAGTAGTAGTATATTCGTAGTTATGTGGATGAGATCCTGTTTTACATACTGTTTAGTAGTAGTATATTCGTAGTTATGTGGATGAGATCTTGTTTTACATACTGTTTGGTAGTAGTATATTCGTAGTTATGTGGATGAGATCCTGTTTTACATACTGTTTAGTAGTAGTATATTCGTAGATATGTGGATGAGATCTTGTTTTACATACTGTTTAGTAGTAGTATATTCGTAGTTATGTGGATGAGATCCTGTTTTACATACTGTTTGGTAGTAGTATATTCGTAGTTATGTGGATGAGATCCTGTTTTACATACTGTTTAGAAGTAGTATATTCGTAGTTATGTGGATGAGATCCTGTTTTACATACTGTTTAGAAGTAGTATATTCGTAGTTATGTGGATGAGATCTTGTTTTACATACTGTTTAGTAGTAGTATATTCGTAGTTATGTGGATGAGATCCTGTTTTACATACTGTTTAGAAGTAGTATATTCGTAGTTATGTGGATGAGATCTTGTTTTACATACTGTTTAGTAGTAGTATATTCGTAGTTATGTGGATGAGATCCTGTTTTACATACTGTTTGGTAGTAGTATATTCGTAGTTATGTGGATGAGATCCTGTTTTACATACTGTTTAGTAGTAGTATATTCGTAGTTATGTGGATGAGATCCTGTTTTACATACTGTTTAGAAGTAGTATATTCGTAGTTATGTGGACGAGATCCTGTTTTACATACTGTTTGGTAGTAGTACATTCGTAGTTATGTGGATGAGATCTTGTTTTACATACTGTTTGGTAGTAGTATATTCGTAGTTATGTGGATGAGATCTTGTTTTACATACTGTTTAGTAGTAGTATATTCGTAGTTATGTGGATGAGATCCTGTTTTACATACTGTTTAGTAGTAGTATATTCGTAGTTATGTGGATGAGATCTTGTTTTACATACTGTTTGGTAGTAGTATATTCGTAGTTATGTGGATGAGATCCTGTTTTACATACTGTTTAGTAGTAGTATATTCGTAGATATGTGGATGAGATCTTGTTTTACATACTGTTTAGTAGTAGTATATTCGTAGTTATGTGGATGAGATCCTGTTTTACATACTGTTTAGAAGTAGTATATTCGTAGTTATGTGGATGAGATCTTGTTTTACATACTGTTTGGTAGTAGTATATTCGTAGTTATGTGGATGAGATCCTGTTTTACATACTGTTTAGTAGTAGTATATTCGTAGATATGTGGATGAGATCTTGTTTTACATACTGTTTAGTAGTAGTATATTCGTAGTTATGTGGATGAGATCCTGTTTTACATACTGTTTAGAAGTAGTATATTCGTAGTTATGTGGATGAGATCTTGTTTTACATACTGTTTGGTAGTAGTATATTCGTAGTTATGTGGATGAGATCCTGTTTTACATACTGTTTAGTAGTAGTATATTCGTAGATATGTGGATGAGATCTTGTTTTACATACTGTTTAGTAGTAGTACATTCGTAGTTATGTGGATGAGATCTTGTTTTACATACTGTTTAGTAGTAGTATATTCGTAGTTATGTGGATGAGATCCTGTTTTACATACTGTTTGGTAGTAGTATATTCGTAGATATGTGGATGAGATCCTGTTTTACATACTGTTTAGAAGTAGTATATTCGTAGTTATGTGGATGAGATCCTGTTTTACATACTGTTTAGTAGTAGTATATTCGTAGTTATGTGGATGAGATCCTGTTTTACATACTGTTTAGAAGTAGTATATTCGTAGTTATGTGGATGAGATCTTGTTTTACATACTGTTTAGAAGTAGTATATTCGTAGTTATGTGGATGAGATCTTGTTTTACATACTGTTTAGTAGTAGTATATTCGTAGATATGTGGATGAGATCCTGTTTTACATACTGTTTAGAAGTAGTATATTCGTAGTTATGTGGACGAGATCCTGTTTTACATACTGTTTGGTAGTAGTATATTCGTAGTTATGTGGATGAGATCTTGTTTTACATACTGTTTAGTAGTAGTATATTCGTAGATATGTGGATGAGATCCTGTTTTACATACTGTTTAGAAGTAGTATATTCGTAGTTATGTGGATGAGATCCTGTTTTACATACTGTTTAGTAGTAGTATATTCGTAGTTATGTGGATGAGATCCTGTTTTACATACTGTTTGGTAGTAGTATATTCGTAGTTATGTGGATGAGATCTTGTTTTACATACTGTTTAGTAGTAGTATATTCGTAGATATGTGGATGAGATCCTGTTTTACATACTGTTTAGAAGTAGTATATTCGTAGTTATGTGGATGAGATCCTGTTTTACATACTGTTTAGAAGTAGTATATTCGTAGTTATGTGGATGAGATCTTGTTTTACATACTGTTTAGTAGTAGTATATTCGTAGTTATGTGGATGAGATCCTGTTTTACATACTGTTTAGTAGTAGTATATTCGTAGTTATGTGGATGAGATCCTGTTTTACATACTGTTTGGTAGTAGTACATTCGTAGTTATGTGGATGAGATCCTGTTTTACATACTGTTTAGAAGTAGTATATTCGTAGTTATGTGGATGAGATCTTGTTTTACATACTGTTTGGTAGTAGTATATTCGTAGTTATGTGGATGAGATCCTGTTTTACATACTGTTTAGTAGTAGTATATTCGTAGTTATGTGGATGAGATCCTGTTTTACATACTGTTTGGTAGTAGTACATTCGTAGTTATGTGGATGAGATCCTGTTTTACATACTGTTTAGAAGTAGTATATTCGTAGTTATGTGGATGAGATCTTGTTTTACATACTGTTTAGTAGTAGTATATTCGTAGTTATGTGGATGAGATCCTGTTTTACATACTGTTTAGTAGTAGTATATTCGTAGTTATGTGGATGAGATCCTGTTTTACATACTGTTTGGTAGTAGTACATTCGTAGTTATGTGGATGAGATCCTGTTTTACATACTGTTTAGAAGTAGTATATTCGTAGTTATGTGGATGAGATCTTGTTTTACATACTGTTTGGTAGTAGTATATTCGTAGTTATGTGGATGAGATCCTGTTTTACATACTGTTTAGTAGTAGTATATTCGTAGTTATGTGGATGAGATCCTGTTTTACATACTGTTTAGTAGTAGTATATTCGTAGTTATGTGGATGAGATCCTGTTTTACATACTGTTTAGAAGTAGTATATTCGTAGTTATGTGGATGAGATCTTGTTTTACATACTGTTTGGTAGTAGTACATTCGTAGTTATGTGGATGAGATCCTGTTTTACATACTGTTTAGTAGTAGTATATTCGTAGTTATGTGGATGAGATCCTGTTTTACATACTGTTTAGTAGTAGTATATTCGTAGTTATGTGGATGAGATCTTGTTTTACATACTGTTTAGTAGTAGTATATTCGTAGTTATGTGGATGAGATCCTGTTTTACATACTGTTTAGTAGTAGTATATTCGTAGTTATGTGGATGAGATCTTGTTTTACATACTGTTTAGTAGTAGTATATTCGTAGTTATGTGGATGAGATCCTGTTTTACATACTGTTTAGAAGTAGTATATTCGTAGTTATGTGGATGAGATCTTGTTTTACATACTGTTTAGAAGTAGTATATTCGTAGTTATGTGGATGAGATCTTGTTTTACATACTGTTTAGTAGTAGTATATTCGTAGTTATGTGGATGAGATCTTGTTTTACATACTGTTTGGTAGTAGTATATTCGTAGTTATGTGGATGAGATCCTGTTTTACATACTGTTTAGTAGTAGTATATTCGTAGTTATGTGGATGAGATCCTGTTTTACATACTGTTTAGTAGTAGTATATTCGTAGTTATGTGGATGAGATCCTGTTTTACATACTGTTTAGTAGTAGTACATTCGTAGTTATGTGGATGAGATCCTGTTTTACATACTGTTTAGTAGTAGTATATTCGTAGATATGTGGATGAGATCCTGTTTTACATACTGTTTAGAAGTAGTATATTCGTAGTTATGTGGATGAGATCTTGTTTTACATACTGTTTGGTAGTAGTACATTCGTAGTTATGTGGATGAGATCCTGTTTTACATACTGTTTAGTAGTAGTATATTCGTAGATATGTGGATGAGATCCTGTTTTACATACTGTTTAGAAGTAGTATATTCGTAGTTATGTGGATGAGATCTTGTTTTACATACTGTTTGGTAGTAGTACATTCGTAGTTATGTGGATGAGATCCTGTTTTACATACTGTTTAGTAGTAGTATATTCGTAGATATGTGGATGAGATCCTGTTTTACATACTGTTTAGAAGTAGTATATTCGTAGATATGTGGATGAGATCTTGTTTTACATACTGTTTGGTAGTAGTATATTCGTAGTTATGTGGATGAGATCCTGTTTTACATACTGTTTAGTAGTAGTATATTCGTAGTTATGTGGATGAGATCCTGTTTTACATACTGTTTAGTAGTAGTATATTCGTAGTTATGTGGATGAGATCCTGTTTTACATACTGTTTGGTAGTAGTATATTCGTAGTTATGTGGATGAGATCCTGTTTTACATACTGTTTAGTAGTAGTATATTCGTAGTTATGTGGATGAGATCCTGTTTTACATACTGTTTAGTAGTAGTATATTCGTAGTTATGTGGATGAGATCCTGTTTTACATACTGTTTAGTAGTAGTATATTCGTAGATATGTGGATGAGATCCTGTTTTACATACTGTTTAGTAGTAGTATATTCGTAGTTATGTGGATGAGATCCTGTTTTACATACTGTTTAGAAGTAGTATATTCGTAGTTATGTGGATGAGATCTTGTTTTACATACTGTTTGGTAGTAGTATATTCGTAGTTATGTGGATGAGATCCTGTTTTACATACTGTTTAGAAGTAGTATATTCGTAGTTATGTGGATGAGATCTTGTTTTACATACTGTTTAGAAGTAGTATATTCGTAGTTATGTGGATGAGATCTTGTTTTACATACTGTTTAGTAGTAGTATATTCGTAGATATGTGGATGAGATCCTGTTTTACATACTGTTTAGAAGTAGTATATTCGTAGTTATGTGGACGAGATCCTGTTTTACATACTGTTTGGTAGTAGTATATTCGTAGTTATGTGGATGAGATCTTGTTTTACATACTGTTTAGTAGTAGTATATTCGTAGATATGTGGATGAGATCCTGTTTTACATACTGTTTAGAAGTAGTATATTCGTAGTTATGTGGATGAGATCCTGTTTTACATACTGTTTAGTAGTAGTATATTCGTAGTTATGTGGATGAGATCCTGTTTTACATACTGTTTGGTAGTAGTATATTCGTAGTTATGTGGATGAGATCTTGTTTTACATACTGTTTAGTAGTAGTATATTCGTAGATATGTGGATGAGATCCTGTTTTACATACTGTTTAGAAGTAGTATATTCGTAGTTATGTGGATGAGATCCTGTTTTACATACTGTTTAGAAGTAGTATATTCGTAGTTATGTGGATGAGATCTTGTTTTACATACTGTTTAGTAGTAGTATATTCGTAGTTATGTGGATGAGATCCTGTTTTACATACTGTTTAGTAGTAGTATATTCGTAGTTATGTGGATGAGATCCTGTTTTACATACTGTTTGGTAGTAGTACATTCGTAGTTATGTGGATGAGATCCTGTTTTACATACTGTTTAGAAGTAGTATATTCGTAGTTATGTGGATGAGATCTTGTTTTACATACTGTTTGGTAGTAGTATATTCGTAGTTATGTGGATGAGATCCTGTTTTACATACTGTTTAGTAGTAGTATATTCGTAGTTATGTGGATGAGATCCTGTTTTACATACTGTTTGGTAGTAGTACATTCGTAGTTATGTGGATGAGATCCTGTTTTACATACTGTTTAGAAGTAGTATATTCGTAGTTATGTGGATGAGATCTTGTTTTACATACTGTTTAGTAGTAGTATATTCGTAGTTATGTGGATGAGATCCTGTTTTACATACTGTTTAGTAGTAGTATATTCGTAGTTATGTGGATGAGATCCTGTTTTACATACTGTTTGGTAGTAGTACATTCGTAGTTATGTGGATGAGATCCTGTTTTACATACTGTTTAGAAGTAGTATATTCGTAGTTATGTGGATGAGATCTTGTTTTACATACTGTTTGGTAGTAGTATATTCGTAGTTATGTGGATGAGATCCTGTTTTACATACTGTTTAGTAGTAGTATATTCGTAGTTATGTGGATGAGATCCTGTTTTACATACTGTTTAGTAGTAGTATATTCGTAGTTATGTGGATGAGATCCTGTTTTACATACTGTTTAGAAGTAGTATATTCGTAGTTATGTGGATGAGATCTTGTTTTACATACTGTTTGGTAGTAGTACATTCGTAGTTATGTGGATGAGATCCTGTTTTACATACTGTTTAGTAGTAGTATATTCGTAGTTATGTGGATGAGATCCTGTTTTACATACTGTTTAGTAGTAGTATATTCGTAGTTATGTGGATGAGATCTTGTTTTACATACTGTTTAGTAGTAGTATATTCGTAGTTATGTGGATGAGATCCTGTTTTACATACTGTTTAGTAGTAGTATATTCGTAGTTATGTGGATGAGATCTTGTTTTACATACTGTTTAGTAGTAGTATATTCGTAGTTATGTGGATGAGATCCTGTTTTACATACTGTTTAGAAGTAGTATATTCGTAGTTATGTGGATGAGATCTTGTTTTACATACTGTTTAGAAGTAGTATATTCGTAGTTATGTGGATGAGATCTTGTTTTACATACTGTTTAGTAGTAGTATATTCGTAGTTATGTGGATGAGATCTTGTTTTACATACTGTTTGGTAGTAGTATATTCGTAGTTATGTGGATGAGATCCTGTTTTACATACTGTTTAGTAGTAGTATATTCGTAGTTATGTGGATGAGATCCTGTTTTACATACTGTTTAGTAGTAGTATATTCGTAGTTATGTGGATGAGATCCTGTTTTACATACTGTTTAGAAGTAGTATATTCGTAGTTATGTGGATGAGATCTTGTTTTACATACTGTTTGGTAGTAGTATATTCGTAGTTATGTGGATGAGATCCTGTTTTACATACTGTTTAGTAGTAGTATATTCGTAGTTATGTGGATGAGATCCTGTTTTACATACTGTTTAGAAGTAGTATATTCGTAGTTATGTGGATGAGATCCTGTTTTACATACTGTTTAGTAGTAGTATATTCGTAGTTATGTGGATGAGATCCTGTTTTACATACTGTTTAGTAGTAGTATATTCGTAGTTATGTGGATGAGATCCTGTTTTACATACTGTTTGGTAGTAGTATATTCGTAGTTATGTGGATGAGATCTTGTTTTACATACTGTTTAGAAGTAGTATATTCGTAGTTATGTGGATGAGATCCTGTTTTACATACTGTTTAGAAGTAGTATATTCGTAGTTATGTGGATGAGATCTTGTTTTACATACTGTTTAGAAGTAGTATATTCGTAGTTATGTGGATGAGATCCTGTTTTACATACTGTTTAGTAGTAGTATATTCGTAGTTATGTGGATGAGATCCTGTTTTACATACTGTTTAGAAGTAGTATATTCGTAGTTATGTGGATGAGATCCTGTTTTACATACTGTTTAGTAGTAGTATATTCGTAGTTATGTGGATGAGATCCTGTTTTACATACTGTTTAGTAGTAGTATATTCGTAGTTATGTGGATGAGATCCTGTTTTACATACTGTTTGGTAGTAGTATATTCGTAGTTATGTGGATGAGATCTTGTTTTACATACTGTTTGGTAGTAGTATATTCGTAGTTATGTGGATGAGATCCTGTTTTACATACTGTTTGGTAGTAGTATATTCGTAGTTATGTGGATGAGATCCTGTTTTACATACTGTTTAGAAGTAGTACATTCGTAGTTATGTGGATGAGATCTTGTTTTACATACTGTTTAGAAGTAGTATATTCGTAGTTATGTGGATGAGATCCTGTTTTACATACTGTTTAGAAGTAGTATATTCGTAGTTATGTGGATGAGATCCTGTTTTACATACTGTTTAGTAGTAGTATATTCGTAGTTATGTGGATGAGATCCTGTTTTACATACTGTTTAGTAGTAGTATATTCGTAGTTATGTGGATGAGATCTTGTTTTACATACTGTTTGGTAGTAGTACATTCGTAGATATGTGGATGAGATCTTGTTTTACATACTGTTTAGTAGTAGTATATTCGTAGTTATGTGGATGAGATCCTGTTTTACATACTGTTTAGAAGTAGTACATTCGTAGTTATGTGGATGAGATCCTGTTTTACATACTGTTTGGTAGTAGTATATTCGTAGTTATGTGGATGAGATCCTGTTTTACATACTGTTTGGTAGTAGTATATTCGTAGTTATGTGGATGAGATCCTGTTTTACATACTGTTTAGTAGTAGTATATTCGTAGTTATGTGGATGAGATCCTGTTTTACATACTGTTTAGAAGTAGTACATTCGTAGTTATGTGGATGAGATCCTGTTTTACATACTGTTTGGTAGTAGTATATTCGTAGTTATGTGGATGAGATCCTGTTTTACATACTGTTTGGTAGTAGTATATTCGTAGTTATGTGGATGAGATCCTGTTTTACATACTGTTTAGTAGTAGTATATTCGTAGTTATGTGGATGAGATCCTGTTTTACATACTGTTTAGTAGTAGTATATTCGTAGTTATGTGGATGAGATCTTGTTTTACATACTGTTTGGTAGTAGTACATTCGTAGATATGTGGATGAGATCCTGTTTTACATACTGTTTGGTAGTAGTATATTCGTAGTTATGTGGATGAGATCCTGTTTTACATACTGTTTAGAAGTAGTATATTCGTAGTTATGTGGATGAGATCTTGTTTTACATACTGTTTGGTAGTAGTATATTCGTAGTTATGTGGATGAGATCCTGTTTTACATACTGTTTAGAAGTAGTATATTCGTAGTTATGTGGATGAGATCCTGTTTTACATACTGTTTAGTAGTAGTACATTCGTAGTTATGTGGATGAGATCCTGTTTTACATACTGTTTAGTAGTAGTATATTCGTAGTTATGTGGATGAGATCCTGTTTTACATACTGTTTGGTAGTAGTATATTCGTAGTTATGTGGATGAGATCCTGTTTTACATACTGTTTAGTAGTAGTATATTCGTAGTTATGTGGACGAGATCCTGTTTTACATACTGTTTAGAAGTAGTATATTCGTAGTTATGTGGATGAGATCTTGTTTTACATACTGTTTGGTAGTAGTATATTCGTAGATATGTGGATGAGATCCTGTTTTACATACTGTTTAGTAGTAGTATATTCGTAGTTATGTGGATGAGATCCTGTTTTACATACTGTTTAGTAGTAGTACATTCGTAGTTATCTGGATGAGATCCTGTTTTACATACTGTTTAGTAGTAGTATATTCGTAGATATGTGGATGAGATCCTGTTTTACATACTGTTTAGAAGTAGTATATTCGTAGTTATGTGGATGAGATCCTGTTTTACATACTGTTTAGTAGTAGTACATTCGTAGTTATGTGGATGAGATCCTGTTTTACATACTGTTTAGTAGTAGTATATTCGTAGTTATGTGGATGAGATCTTGTTTTACATACTGTTTGGTAGTAGTATATTCGTAGTTATGTGGATGAGATCCTGTTTTACATACTGTTTAGTAGTAGTATATTCGTAGTTATGTGGACGAGATCCTGTTTTACATACTGTTTAGAAGTAGTATATTCGTAGTTATGTGGATGAGATCTTGTTTTACATACTGTTTGGTAGTAGTACATTCGTAGTTATGTGGATGAGATCCTGTTTTACATACTGTTTGTTTAGAAGTAGTATATTCGTAGTTATGTGGATGAGATCTTGTTTTACATACTGTTTAGAAGTAGTATATTCGTAGTTATGTGGATGAGATCATGTTTTACATACTGTTTAGTAGTAGTATATTCGTAGTTATGTGGATGAGATCCTGTTTTACATACTGTTTGTTTAGAAGTAGTATATTCGTAGTTATGTGGATGAGATCTTGTTTTACATACTGTTTAGAAGTAGTATATTCGTAGTTATGTGGATGAGATCATGTTTTACATACTGTTTAGTAGTAGTATATTCGCAGTTATGTGGATGAGATCTTGTTTTACATACTGTTTAGTAGTAGTATATTCGTAGTTATGTGGATGAGATCTTGTTTTACATACTGTTTAGAAGTAGTATATTCGTAGTTATGTGGATGAGATCTTGTTTTACATACTGTTTAGAAGTAGTATATTCGTAGTTATGTGGATGAGATCCTGTTTTACATACTGTTTAGTAGTAGTATATTCGTAGTTATGTGGACGAGATCCTGTTTTACATACTGTTTAGTAGTAGTATATTCGTAGATATGTGGATGAGATCTTGTTTTACATACTGTTTAGTAGTAGTATATTCGTAGATATGTGGATGAGATCCTGTTTTACATACTGTTTAGAAGTAGTATATTCGTAGTTATGTGGATGAGATCCTGTTTTACATACTGTTTAGTAGTAGTATATTCGTAGTTATGTGGATGAGATCTTGTTTTACATACTGTTTGGTAGTAGTATATTCGTAGTTATGTGGATGAGATCTTGTTTTACATACTGTTTGGTAGTAGTACATTCGTAGTTATGTGGATGAGATCCTGTTTTACATACTGTTTGTTTAGAAGTAGTATATTCGTAGTTATGTGGATGAGATCCTGTTTTACATACTGTTTGGTAGTAGTACATTCGTAGTTATGTGGATGAGATCCTGTTTTACATACTGTTTAGTAGTAGTATATTCGTAGTTATGTGGATGAGATCTTGTTTTACATACTGTTTAGAAGTAGTATATTCGTAGTTATGTGGATGAGATCATGTTTTACATACTGTTTAGTAGTAGTATATTCGCAGTTATGTGGATGAGATCTTGTTTTACATACTGTTTGTTTAGAAGTAGTATATTCGTAGTTATGTGGATGAGATCTTGTTTTACATACTGTTTAGAAGTAGTATATTCGTAGTTATGTGGATGAGATCCTGTTTTACATACTGTTTAGTAGTAGTATATTCGTAGTTATGTGGACGAGATCCTGTTTTACATACTGTTTAGTAGTAGTATATTCGTAGATATGTGGATGAGATCTTGTTTTACATACTGTTTAGTAGTAGTATATTCGTAGATATGTGGATGAGATCCTGTTTTACATACTGTTTAGAAGTAGTATATTCGTAGTTATGTGGATGAGATCCTGTTTTACATACTGTTTAGTAGTAGTATATTCGTAGTTATGTGGATGAGATCTTGTTTTACATACTGTTTGGTAGTAGTATATTCGTAGTTATGTGGATGAGATCTTGTTTTACATACTGTTTGGTAGTAGTACATTCGTAGTTATGTGGATGAGATCCTGTTTTACATACTGTTTGTTTAGAAGTAGTATATTCGTAGTTATGTGGATGAGATCTTGTTTTACATACTGTTTAGAAGTAGTATATTCGTAGTTATGTGGATGAGATCATGTTTTACATACTGTTTAGTAGTAGTATATTCGCAGTTATGTGGATGAGATCTTGTTTTACATACTGTTTGTTTAGAAGTAGTATATTCGTAGTTATGTGGATGAGATCCTGTTTTACATACTGTTTAGAAGTAGTATATTCGTAGATATGTGGATGAGATCCTGTTTTACATACTGTTTAGAAGTAGTATATTCGTAGTTATGTGGATGAGATCTTGTTTTACATACTGTTTAGAAGTAGTATATTCGTAGTTATGTGGATGAGATCCTGTTTTACATACTGTTTAGTAGTAGTATATTCGTAGTTATGTGGATGAGATCTTGTTTTACATACTGTTTGGTAGTAGTACATTCGTAGTTATGTGGATGAGATCCTGTTTTACATACTGTTTGGTAGTAGTATATTCGTAGTTATGTGGATGAGATCTTGTTTTACATACTGTTTGGTAGTAGTACATTCGTAGTTATGTGGATGAGATCCTGTTTTACATACTGTTTGTTTAGAAGTAGTATATTCGTAGTTATGTGGATGAGATCTTGTTTTACATACTGTTTAGAAGTAGTATATTCGTAGTTATGTGGATGAGATCCTGTTTTACATACTGTTTGTTTAGAAGTAGTATATTCGTAGTTATGTGGATGAGATCCTGTTTTACATACTGTTTAGTAGTAGTATATTCGTAGTTATGTGGACGAGATCCTGTTTTACATACTGTTTAGTAGTAGTATATTCGTAGTTATGTGGACGAGATCCTGTTTTACATACTGTTTAGTAGTAGTATATTCGTAGATATGTGGATGAGATCTTGTTTTACATACTGTTTAGTAGTAGTATATTCGTAGATATGTGGATGAGATCCTGTTTTACATACTGTTTAGAAGTAGTATATTCGTAGTTATGTGGATGAGATCCTGTTTTACATACTGTTTAGTAGTAGTATATTCGTAGTTATGTGGATGAGATCTTGTTTTACATACTGTTTGGTAGTAGTATATTCGTAGTTATGTGGATGAGATCTTGTTTTACATACTGTTTGGTAGTAGTACATTCGTAGTTATGTGGATGAGATCCTGTTTTACATACTGTTTGTTTAGAAGTAGTATATTCGTAGTTATGTGGATGAGATCTTGTTTTACATACTGTTTAGAAGTAGTATATTCGTAGTTATGTGGATGAGATCCTGTTTTACATACTGTTTGTTTAGAAGTAGTATATTCGTAGTTATGTGGATGAGATCTTGTTTTACATACTGTTTAGAAGTAGTATATTCGTAGTTATGTGGATGAGATCTTGTTTTACATACTGTTTAGTAGTAGTATATTCGTAGTTATGTGGATGAGATCCTGTTTTACATACTGTTTAGAAGTAGTATATTCGTAGATATGTGGATGAGATCCTGTTTTACATACTGTTTAGAAGTAGTATATTCGTAGTTATGTGGATGAGATCTTGTTTTACATACTGTTTAGTAGTAGTACATTCGTAGTTATGTGGATGAGATCCTGTTTTACATACTGTTTAGTAGTAGTATATTCGTAGTTATGTGGACGAGATCCTGTTTTACATACTGTTTAGAAGTAGTATATTCGTAGTTATGTGGATGAGATCCTGTTTTACATACTGTTTGGTAGTAGTATATTCGTAGTTATGTGGATGAGATCCTGTTTTACATACTGTTTGTTTAGAAGTAGTATATTCGTAGTTATGTGGATGAGATCTTGTTTTACATACTGTTTGGTAGTAGTATATTCGTAGTTATGTGGATGAGATCCTGTTTTACATACTGTTTAGTAGTAGTATATTCGTAGTTATGTGGATGAGATCCTGTTTTACATACTGTTTAGTAGTAGTATATTCGTAGTTATGTGGATGAGATCCTGTTTTACATACTGTTTGGTAGTAGTATATTCGTAGTTATGTGGATGAGATCTTGTTTTACATACTGTTTAGTAGTAGTATATTCGTAGTTATGTGGATGAGATCCTGTTTTACATACTGTTTGGTAGTAGTACATTCGTAGTTATGTGGATGAGATCCTGTTTTACATACTGTTTGGTAGTAGTATATTCGTAGTTATGTGGATGAGATCTTGTTTTACATACTGTTTAGTAGTAGTATATTCGTAGTTATGTGGATGAGATCCTGTTTTACATACTGTTTGGTAGTAGTACATTCGTAGTTATGTGGATGAGATCCTGTTTTACATACTGTTTAGTAGTAGTATATTCGTAGTTATGTGGATGAGATCCTGTTTTACATACTGTTTAGTAGTAGTATATTCGTAGTTATGTGGATGAGATCTTGTTTTACATACTGTTTAGTAGTAGTATATTCGTAGTTATGTGGATGAGATCCTGTTTTACATACTGTTTGGTAGTAGTATATTCGTAGTTATGTGGATGAGATCCTGTTTTACATACTGTTTAGTAGTAGTATATTCGTAGTTATGTGGATGAGATCCTGTTTTACATACTGTTTAGTAGTAGTATATTCGTAGTTATGTGGATGAGATCTTGTTTTACATACTGTTTGGTAGTAGTACATTCGTAGTTATGTGGATGAGATCTTGTTTTACATACTGTTTAGAAGTAGTATATTCGTAGATATGTGGATGAGATCCTGTTTTACATACTGTTTAGTAGTAGTATATTCGTAGTTATGTGGATGAGATCTTGTTTTACATACTGTTTAGTAGTAGTATATTCGTAGTTATGTGGATGAGATCTTGTTTTACATACTGTTTAGTAGTAGTATATTCGTAGTTATGTGGATGAGATCCTGTTTTACATACTGTTTAGTAGTAGTATATTCGTAGTTATGTGGATGAGATCTTGTTTTACATACTGTTTAGTAGTAGTATATTCGTAGTTATGTGGATGAGATCCTGTTTTACATACTGTTTAGAAGTAGTATATTCGTAGTTATGTGGATGAGATCTTGTTTTACATACTGTTTGGTAGTAGTATATTCGTAGTTATGTGGATGAGATCCTGTTTTACATACTGTTTAGTAGTAGTATATTCGTAGTTATGTGGATGAGATCTTGTTTTACATACTGTTTAGTAGTAGTATATTCGTAGTTATGTGGATGAGATCCTGTTTTACATACTGTTTAGAAGTAGTATATTCGTAGTTATGTGGATGAGATCCTGTTTTACATACTGTTTAGAAGTAGTATATTCGTAGTTATGTGGATGAGATCTTGTTTTACATACTGTTTAGTAGTAGTATATTCGTAGTTATGTGGATGAGATCCTGTTTTACATACTGTTTAGTAGTAGTATATTCGTAGTTATGTGGATGAGATCCTGTTTTACATACTGTTTAGTAGTAGTATATTCGTAGTTATGTGGATGAGATCTTGTTTTACATACTGTTTGGTAGTAGTATATTCGTAGTTATGTGGATGAGATCCTGTTTTACATACTGTTTAGAAGTAGTATATTCGTAGATATGTGGATGAGATCCTGTTTTACATACTGTTTGGTAGTAGTATATTCGTAGTTATGTGGATGAGATCTTGTTTTACATACTGTTTAGAAGTAGTATTTTCGTAGTTATGTGGATGAGATCCTGTTTTACATACTGTTTAGAAGTAGTATTTTCGTAGTTATGTGGATGAGATCTTGTTTTACATACTGTTTGGTAGTAGTATATTCGTAGTTATGTGGATGAGATCTTGTTTTACATACTGTTTAGTAGTAGTATATTCGTAGTTATGTGGATGAGATCCTGTTTTACATACTGTTTAGTAGTAGTACATTCGTAGTTATGTGGATGAGATCCTGTTTTACATACTGTTTAGAAGTAGTATATTCGTAGTTATGTGGACGAGATCCTGTTTTACATACTGTTTGGTAGTAGTATATTCGTAGTTATGTGGATGAGATCCTGTTTTACATACTGTTTAGAAGTAGTATATTCGTAGTTATGTGGATGAGATCCTGTTTTACATACTGTTTAGAAGTAGTATATTCGTAGTTATGTGGATGAGATCTTGTTTTACATACTGTTTAGTAGTAGTATATTCGTAGTTATGTGGATGAGATCCTGTTTTACATACTGTTTAGTAGTAGTATATTCGTAGTTATGTGGATGAGATCCTGTTTTACATACTGTTTAGTAGTAGTATATTCGTAGTTATGTGGATGAGATCTTGTTTTACATACTGTTTAGTAGTAGTATATTCGTAGTTATGTGGATGAGATCCTGTTTTACATACTGTTTAGTAGTAGTACATTCGTAGTTATGTGGATGAGATCTTGTTTTACATACTGTTTGGTAGTAGTATATTCGTAGTTATGTGGATGAGATCTTGTTTTACATACTGTTTAGAAGTAGTATATTCGTAGTTATGTGGATGAGATCTTGTTTTACATACTGTTTGTTTAGAAGTAGTATATTCGTAGTTATGTGGATGAGATCCTGTTTTACATACTGTTTAGAAGTAGTATATTCGTAGTTATGTGGATGAGATCCTGTTTTACATACTGTTTAGTAGTAGTATATTCGTAGTTATGTGGATGAGATCCTGTTTTACATACTGTTTAGAAGTAGTATATTCGTAGTTATGTGGATGAGATCCTGTTTTACATACTGTTTGGTAGTAGTATATTCGTAGTTATGTGGATGAGATCCTGTTTTACATACTGTTTAGAAGTAGTATATTCGTAGTTATGTGGATGAGATCTTGTTTTACATACTGTTTGGTAGTAGTATATTCGTAGTTATGTGGATGAGATCCTGTTTTACATACTGTTTAGAAGTAGTATATTCGTAGTTATGTGGATGAGATCTTGTTTTACATACTGTTTGGTAGTAGTATATTCGTAGTTATGTGGATGAGATCTTGTTTTACATACTGTTTAGTAGTAGTATATTCGTAGTTATGTGGATGAGATCTTGTTTTACATACTGTTTGGTAGTAGTATATTCGTAGTTATGTGGATGAGATCTTGTTTTACATACTGTTTGGTAGTAGTATATTCGTAGTTATGTGGATGAGATCTTGTTTTACATACTGTTTAGTAGTAGTATATTCGTAGTTATGTGGATGAGATCTTGTTTTACATACTGTTTAGTAGTAGTATATTCGTAGTTATGTGGATGAGATCTTGTTTTACATACTGTTTGGTAGTAGTATATTCGTAGTTATGTGGATGAGATCTTGTTTTACATACTGTTTGGTAGTAGTATATTCGTAGTTATGTGGATGAGATCCTGTTTTACATACTGTTTAGTAGTAGTATATTCGTAGATATGTGGATGAGATCCTGTTTTACATACTGTTTGGTAGTAGTATATTCGTAGTTATGTGGATGAGATCTTGTTTTACATACTGTTTGGTAGTAGTATATTCGTAGTTATGTGGATGAGATCCTGTTTTACATACTGTTTGGTAGTAGTATATTCGTAGTTATGTGGATGAGATCTTGTTTTACATACTGTTTAGAAGTAGTATATTCGTAGTTATGTGGATGAGATCCTGTTTTACATACTGTTTGGTAGTAGTATATTCGTAGTTATGTGGATGAGATCCTGTTTTACATACTGTTTAGAAGTAGTATATTCGTAGTTATGTGGATGAGATCCTGTTTTACATACTGTTTAGAAGTAGTATATTCGTAGTTATGTGGATGAGATCTTGTTTTACATACTGTTTAGTAGTAGTATATTCGTAGTTATGTGGATGAGATCCTGTTTTACATACTGTTTAGTAGTAGTATATTCGTAGTTATGTGGATGAGATCCTGTTTTACATACTGTTTAGTAGTAGTACATTCGTAGTTATGTGGATGAGATCTTGTTTTACATACTGTTTGGTAGTAGTATATTCGTAGTTATGTGGATGAGATCCTGTTTTACATACTGTTTAGTAGTAGTATATTCGTAGTTATGTGGATGAGATCCTGTTTTACATACTGTTTAGTAGTAGTATATTCGTAGTTATGTGGATGAGATCTTGTTTTACATACTGTTTGGTAGTAGTATATTCGTAGTTATGTGGATGAGATCCTGTTTTACATACTGTTTAGTAGTAGTATATTCGTAGTTATGTGGATGAGATCTTGTTTTACATACTGTTTAGAAGTAGTATATTCGTAGTTATGTGGATGAGATCCTGTTTTACATACTGTTTAGTAGTAGTATATTCGTAGTTATGTGGATGAGATCCTGTTTTACATACTGTTTAGTAGTAGTATATTCGTAGTTATGTGGATGAGATCTTGTTTTACATACTGTTTAGAAGTAGTATATTCGTAGTTATGTGGATGAGATCCTGTTTTACATACTGTTTAGTAGTAGTACATTCGTAGTTATGTGGATGAGATCCTGTTTTACATACTGTTTGGTAGTAGTACATTCGTAGTTATGTGGATGAGATCTTGTTTTACATACTGTTTAGTAGTAGTATATTCGTAGTTATGTGGATGAGATCCTGTTTTACATACTGTTTGGTAGTAGTATATTCGTAGTTATGTGGATGAGATCTTGTTTTACATACTGTTTAGAAGTAGTATATTCGTAGTTATGTGGATGAGATCCTGTTTTACATACTGTTTGGTAGTAGTATATTCGTAGTTATGTGGATGAGATCCTGTTTTACATACTGTTTAGAAGTAGTATATTCGTAGTTATGTGGATGAGATCCTGTTTTACATACTGTTTAGAAGTAGTATATTCGTAGTTATGTGGATGAGATCTTGTTTTACATACTGTTTAGTAGTAGTATATTCGTAGTTATGTGGATGAGATCCTGTTTTACATACTGTTTAGTAGTAGTACATTCGTAGTTATGTGGATGAGATCTTGTTTTACATACTGTTTGGTAGTAGTATATTCGTAGTTATGTGGATGAGATCTTGTTTTACATACTGTTTGGTAGTAGTATATTCGTAGTTATGTGGATGAGATCCTGTTTTACATACTGTTTAGAAGTAGTATATTCGTAGTTATGTGGATGAGATCCTGTTTTACATACTGTTTAGAAGTAGTATATTCGTAGTTATGTGGATGAGATCTTGTTTTACATACTGTTTAGTAGTAGTATATTCGTAGTTATGTGGATGAGATCCTGTTTTACATACTGTTTAGTAGTAGTACATTCGTAGTTATGTGGATGAGATCTTGTTTTACATACTGTTTGGTAGTAGTACATTCGTAGTTATGTGGATGAGATCTTGTTTTACATACTGTTTAGAAGTAGTATATTCGTAGTTATGTGGATGAGATCTTGTTTTACATACTGTTTAGAAGTAGTATATTCGTAGTTATGTGGATGAGATCCTGTTTTACATACTGTTTGGTAGTAGTATATTCGTAGTTATGTGGATGAGATCCTGTTTTACATACTGTTTGGAAGTAGTACATTCGTAGTTATGTGGATGAGATCCTGTTTTACATACTGTTTAGAAGTAGTACATTCGTAGTTATGTGGATGAGATCCTGTTTTACATACTGTTTAGAAGTAGTATATTCGTAGTTATGTGGATGAGATCTTGTTTTACATACTGTTTAGTAGTAGTATATTCGTAGTTATGTGGATGAGATCCTGTTTTACATACTGTTTAGTAGTAGTACATTCGTAGTTATGTGGATGAGATCTTGTTTTACATACTGTTTGGTAGTAGTACATTCGTAGTTATGTGGATGAGATCTTGTTTTACATACTGTTTAGTAGTAGTATATTCGTAGTTATGTGGATGAGATCCTGTTTTACATACTGTTTAGAAGTAGTACATTCGTAGTTATGTGGATGAGATCTTGTTTTACATACTGTTTAGAAGTAGTATATTCGTAGTTATGTGGATGAGATCCTGTTTTACATACTGTTTGGTAGTAGTATATTCGTAGTTATGTGGATGAGATCCTGTTTTACATACTGTTTGGAAGTAGTACATTCGTAGTTATGTGGATGAGATCCTGTTTTACATACTGTTTAGAAGTAGTACATTCGTAGTTATGTGGATGAGATCCTGTTTTACATACTGTTTAGAAGTAGTATATTCGTAGTTATGTGGATGAGATCTTGTTTTACATACTGTTTAGTAGTAGTATATTCGTAGTTATGTGGATGAGATACTGTTTTACATACTGTTTAGTAGTAGTACATTCGTAGTTATGTGGATGAGATCTTGTTTTACATACTGTTTGGTAGTAGTACATTCGTAGTTATGTGGATGAGATCTTGTTTTACATACTGTTTAGTAGTAGTATATTCGTAGTTATGTGGATGAGATCTTGTTTTACATACTGTTTAGTAGTAGTATATTCGTAGTTATGTGGATGAGATCCTGTTTTACATACTGTTTAGAAGTAGTATATTCGTAGTTATGTGGATGAGATCTTGTTTTACATACTGTTTAGAAGTAGTATATTCGTAGTTATGTGGATGAGATCCTGTTTTACATACTGTTTGGTAGTAGTATATTCGTAGTTATGTGGATGAGATCCTGTTTTACATACTGTTTAGAAGTAGTATATTCGTAGTTATGTGGATGAGATCCTGTTTTACATACTGTTTAGAAGTAGTATATTCGTAGTTATGTGGATGAGATCTTGTTTTACATACTGTTTAGTAGTAGTATATTCGTAGTTATGTGGATGAGATCCTGTTTTACATACTGTTTAGAAGTAGTATATTCGTAGTTATGTGGATGAGATCTTGTTTTACATACTGTTTAGTAGTAGTATATTCGTAGTTATGTGGATGAGATCCTGTTTTACATACTGTTTAGTAGTAGTATATTCGTAGTTATGTGGATGAGATCCTGTTTTACATACTGTTTAGTAGTAGTATATTCGTAGTTATGTGGATGAGATCCTGTTTTACATACTGTTTAGTAGTAGTACATTCGTAGTTATGTGGATGAGATCTTGTTTTACATACTGTTTGGTAGTAGTATATTCGTAGTTATGTGGATGAGATCCTGTTTTACATACTGTTTAGTAGTAGTATATTCGTAGTTATGTGGATGAGATCCTGTTTTACATACTGTTTAGTAGTAGTATATTCGTAGTTATGTGGATGAGATCCTGTTTTACATACTGTTTGGTAGTAGTATATTCGTAGTTATGTGGATGAGATCCTGTTTTACATACTGTTTAGTAGTAGTACATTCGTAGATATGTGGATGAGATCCTGTTTTACATACTGTTTAGTAGTAGTATATTCGTAGTTATGTGGATGAGATCCTGTTTTACATACTGTTTAGTAGTAGTATATTCGTAGTTATGTGGATGAGATCCTGTTTTACATACTGTTTAGTAGTAGTACATTCGTAGATATGTGGATGAGATCCTGTTTTACATACTGTTTAGAAGTAGTACATTCGTAGTTATGTGGATGAGATCCTGTTTTACATACTGTTTAGAAGTAGTATATTCGTAGTTATGTGGATGAGATCCTGTTTTACATACTGTTTAGTAGTAGTATATTCGTAGATATGTGGATGAGATCCTGTTTTACATACTGTTTAGTAGTAGTATATTCGTAGTTATGTGGATGAGATCCTGTTTTACATACTGTTTAGTAGTAGTATATTCGTAGATATGTGGATGAGATCCTGTTTTACATACTGTTTAGTAGTAGTATATTCGTAGTTATGTGGATGAGATCCTGTTTTACATACTGTTTAGAAGTAGTATATTCGTAGTTATGTGGATGAGATCCTGTTTTACATACTGTTTAGAAGTAGTATATTCGTAGATATGTGGATGAGATCCTGTTTTACATACTGTTTAGTAGTAGTACATTCGTAGTTATGTGGATGAGATCCTGTTTTACATACTGTTTAGTAGTAGTACATTCGTAGTTATGTGGATGAGATCCTGTTTTACATACTGTTTAGAAGTAGTACATTCGTAGTTATGTGGATGAGATCCTGTTTTACATACTGTTTGGTAGTAGTACATTCGTAGATATGTGGATGAGATCCTGTTTTACATACTGTTTGGTAGTAGTATATTCGTAGATATGTGGATGAGATCCTGTTTTACATACTGTTTAGTAGTAGTACATTCGTAGTTATGTGGATGAGATCCTGTTTTACATACTGTTTAGAAGTAGTACATTCGTAGTTATGTGGATGAGATCCTGTTTTACATACTGTTTAGTAGTAGTACATTCGTAGTTATGTGGATGAGATCCTGTTTTACATACTGTTTAGAAGTAGTACATTCGTAGTTATGTGGATGAGATCCTGTTTTACATACTGTTTAGAAGTAGTATATTCGTAGTTATGTGGACGAGATCCTGTTTACTTACTGTTTAGTAGCCGTAGCTATGAAGACAAGATACTGTTTTATTTAATGTTCAGTAGTATATTGGTAGTTATGAAGATAAGATCCTGTTTTATATACTGTTTAGTAGCCGTATATTTGTAGCTATGAAGATAAGCTCCTGTTTTACAGGCATAGTACCACCATTGGAAAAAGGAAGTGCTTCCGTGGGTTAGTCACGTAATGCCGGTTATAAACAATCCTCGTTTTTTTCTTCTTTAAAAATGCATTTTCCTAATTTTACTGCTCATATTTTGAATATTTTGACAGCATTGTCATGTTTGAATTGTGAAATTAGAAAAAAACATTGATGCTTGAAATACATGATTTCGGACGTCTACTTTCACTTTGTCAACAGTGTAAATACTGAGCAGAAAAAAAAATCTCTTATATGCCACTTATATGGTGTTGCACTTTACCGGAGGGAAAAGAAGAAGAAGAAGTTATGTCATATGTTTTATTAAAATCTGATAAAAAAACACATTGCACAAATATACGCAAAAATCTTTATTCACAAACACCAACGTTAAGGAATGATATCTGGATTTATTAATATATAAGTCACAATTGGACTATTACGAATTAATAAACGTGTCACAATGTTCATCTCAGCATGGTCCATACAAATACTATACATGCACCTATAGTTATTATCTTCAACGGTTTGTACATGCATTAAATCGAATGTTTTAAGCAAAATACATTGTACGTTGTGTTTGACAAGTTTCTTTTTTTTTGCTTTATTTGTACACCTGGCTGAGTTTCAGAAAATAACTTCCGATAAAAATCTCCGTAAGTCAATTTGACAATTTCTTAGTTATGTGTTCAAATGTTGATTGATGTTTAAAATAATTGTATTTCCAGAAAAAACAGCACTTTCTACGTGATTTGAGTCACTTTGGGTACATTTGGATGGATATTAAAACTATTATGAATAATTGTTGGTTTACGTTTACGACGAATTTTATCTAAAAGTTTTCTTTTTGCGAAACGCATCTCAGTTGTTGACTCTATCCAAATGGAGAATTCCCGCAAGTGTGGAGACAGTCGATGTACTGGCACCAGCACCGCGTCATTGAGCGAGACTTGGGCTGAAATATGAACAAGAAATATATCACCATTCGTATCACTAGACCAGAAAATGGGTACACATGTGCCCTGTAAACTGCAAACCATAGGCACAAACTCAACATTGCAGCGTAAAATTTGGGGGTCAAAACTCTACATTCAAACCATGTATAGGGGTCGAAACTTTGCATTAAATTTTTTTATAGAGGTTGGTCGAAACTCTACATTCAAACACATTATATAGGGGTCAATACTTTACATTTAATCTTAATAAAACTTTGTCTACACAATGGCATAAACTCTTGGATTTCATTGAGAATAAAAGTCAAGAGGTTCCTAGCCTGAAGGTCCTAGGCAGGAAGGGATTAAACAAGGGGTCATTTTTTCGTGGCATGAATGTATCTGCTCATAAAATACACGAACTATTTTTTTAAAGACAGTGCAGTGACCCCCTCTCTTAAATTTACCAAAAGAAGTCCGAAACTGCTCTAGAATACATTCTTCTGTTAAATGCAATTTAAGTCACTTTTAAACACCGGTGATGTCTTATTGTAGTATATTCTATGCCAGCATACTTTGTTCACAGTTCCTATGAACCATTTTAAAAATGTTTCCAACCAAATTTCGTAGGATCTTTTCAGTACAAGAGTCGTAATATCGTCACTAAAAAGGGGGCGTAACTGTGAAGTGAGATATTAACAAAAGGGGCACAACTGTGTAGTGAGATATTAACAAAATGGGCGGAACTGTGTAGTGAGATATTAACAAAAGGGGGCACAACTGCGTAGTGATATATTAACAAAAGGGGCGCAACTGTGTAGTAAAATATTAACAAAAGGGGCGCAACTGTGTAGTGAGATATTAACAAAAGGGGCGCAACTGTGTAGTGAGTTATTAACAAAAGGGGAGCAACTGTGTAGTGAGATATTAACAAAAGGGGCGCAATTGTGTAGTGAGATATTAAAAAAAGGGGCACAACTGTGTAGTGAGATATTAACAAAAGGGGCACAACTGTGTAGTGATACACTTAGCGTTTTCAAGTTGGTTTTTAGACCTTCCATCAACATATATACCATCTTTTGTCACCGACTAATACTGTCTCCTGTAAATACTTTATCATCTCCTCGGTTGTTGGCCATATGTTTCGGGGTTTAGCTCACCTAAGCATAGCTCAAGGTGCAGTAAATGCACTATTTGACATTGTGTGCACTCTAGCACCCGCATTTTTCATTTGATTCTCACCAAACTTACACAGTATGTACATAACCGTAATATCTCGGACAAGCTCTTGAACTGGCCAAATCTGTTTATTAATGTCTACTGTGCCACAGGTGAGCGATTAAGGGCTTTTCTGGCCCTCTTGTTTATAGAAACCATTATCATTACGAAATATCATTAAAACGTGTTTGAAGAGTATCGATAGCGAGTTGATCCTTTAGCTCTTCAATACTTTTCATACTTTCATAATTTCAACAAATGCAATATATTAAGTTGTAATTCACAAGCACAGCCCTATACCTAAATGTTTAATAATATTTTGAAGTAGATATATTTAAATTGTATTTTGGTTCTTTCGTTGTTTATTCAAATTTACGTTTGCTTAAGCGTTTTTCATATTGCAAAACGGTGAAAAAATGTCAATGACATTTCATTATTTGGACTAATTGGTCCTTGTCATTCCTCAGTACTGTAATTTATATGTAGGGAAGTGGTATTATAAACGTTTCAAATTACAGATAGATCTAAAATGCGTCGAGTTTTATGTCAATAGATTGTATTTTTATACCCTCTCAAATTAAGTGGAAACTGATATATTTACGATGATTGTGTGTGTTTACGGACACAATGCATGTTTTATTTTTTTAAAAATTACAATTAAAGTTGCCCTTAAATGCACACTTGCTCAAATGCTATCCTTTCACAATATCAGAGCTTTTTGTAATATTGGCCTCAAACGATCAAATTAATTAATTCATTAAATTGTTAAATACGCACTATGGAATAACTTAAATTCTTACATGATTTCAAAATTTTACATGTCAGTAATCATTACCTAACTCACCATGTACTTTATTGAAGAGGTAGTGCACTTTATTTAAGAGTAAACACACTTTATCAAAGAGTTAACGCACATTATCTAAGAGTTAACGCACTTTATCTAAGAGATAGCGCACTTTATCTGAGAGTAAACGCACTTTATCTAAGAATTAATGCACTTTATCAAAGAGTAAACACACTTAGCTAAGAGTTAACCACTTTATCTGAGAGTAAACGCACTCTATCTAAGAGTAAACACACTTTATCAAAGAGTTAACGCACTTTAGCTGAGAGTAAACGCACTTTATCTGAGAGTTAACACACTTTATCTAAGAGATAATACATTTCACCAAAGAGTAAACGCACTTAGCTAAGAGCTTACGCACTTTATCTAAGAGTAAGCACACTTTATGTAAGAGATAATGCACTTTATCTTAGAGTAAACACACTTTATCTTAGGGTTAACGCACTTTATATAAAAATTAACACACTTTATCTGAAAGTTAACGCACTTTATCAAAGAGTTAACACACTTTATCATAAAGTTAACACACTTTATCTTAGAGTTAATGCACTTTATTAAAGAGTTAACGCGCTTTATATAAAAATTAACGCACTTTATCTTAAAGTTAACGCTCTTTATCAAAGAGCTAACGCACTTTATCTAAGCGTTAACGCACTTTACCTTAAAGTTAACACACTTTATCAAAGAGTTAACGCACTTTATTAAAGAGTTAACACGCTTTATATAAAAATCAACGCACTTTATCTTAAAGTTAACGCACTTTATCAAAGAGTTAACACACTTTATCTAAGAGTTAACGCACTTTACCTTAAAGTTAATGCACTTTCTTTTATTATAATAAAGTTAACGCACTTTATCTAATATTTCACGCACTTTATATAAGTGTTAACGTACTTTATCTTATATTTAACGCACTTTATGTAACATTTAACATATTTTATCTAAAATGTAGCGCATTTAATATAGGAGTTAACGCATTCATCAAAAAATTTAAACACTCTCATAGTCAATGCACTTAATCTGAAATCAAATCAATAATTTATTAAGATAATTCAACAGAAAAAAAAGTCAAGTAATTTCCATATAAAACTGCTCAATTATGATATTCTGTAATTGTATATTATGCAACATATATAAAGAAAACGTACTGGATCATGGGATTCGCACATCACTTGATTACATCCATCCCAGTATTCTGTTTGGGGCGCCACCGTGTGGTTCCAGCAGTCCATACAGGGCTCTGAAATATAACAGAACGGTTCACAAGACAGAATAACGGCGCAGCTCTCCCGCTTGGGTCTGTTACATAGAAATGAGATTTGAGAGCGTTGATTAGTCAGTTGCTTAAGAGAAAATTGAATGACGTCACACTGAGTTTAATAGCTATGAATTGTGGGTCGATCAGGCAAAAATTCTCTGCTTTTTCATTAGGGATTCGGGATATATCAGGGACGGGGATAGACTAACGGTTCACTGAATGTGCAATACACCCGGTTAACTAAATGGACAGAAAGTGCAATACGCGTACCAGCCTATATGTACGCCACCAGTCCTCTATTATTTGATAAAAGATTTCCTTGAAAACACAGAACGCAACCAAGAATATAAAATATACAACTAGTCTGCAGAACGGACCCAACTCTCCCGATTGGGCCCGTTAAATAGCAATGTTGGGAAAGCTACATTTGAGCTCGTTGATTGGTCAGTTGCTTCAACTGAAAGTTTGATGACGTCACAGTTTAGTAAGCGTTCAATTGCTATGAATTGTGGGACAGGCCTAGAATTCCTTGCTTTTTCATTGAAGGTTCATAGACATGATTCGGGAGATATCAGGTTCTGGGATAGACTTATATCAGACTCAGTTTTATTGAATCTGTCCATGAGATTACTAGAATATGCAACCCTCCTCCCACCCCCTAGTACAGGTCTAAATAATTTAGAACAATGCTAAACAATCTCCATGACTCTCGGGAATGAGAAATAACAACGACACGTTACAGTCAAACCTGTCTTAAGCAAACAGTCAAGTGGAGGAGCATAAGTGACCTTTTAAAACAAGATATTGCTTAAAACAGGTTAATTTACTTTGTTAGCATAGAAATGAGAAAAAGGTAATGTGGTTACTTAAGACAAGTGGTTGCCCAATAGAGGTGGCCGCTTACACAGGTTTGACTGTATATAGACTGCTGTTGTAACAGTCAAAATCAGGTGGACATGTATGCGTTTATACGACCTTCTTTATACATTTGAGACGGGATCGGTTAGCACAGTCGGTAGTTTGTTTGACCATCAATCTTGAATCACGAGTACGAATCTCTGCCCGGTTACAGTCTCCGTGATGATTGATTAACGACATTGCGTCTCATTGTTATTGTATCATAGCACTGATGCAAAAGTACTTGCTAACCCCTTTCAGGATCCTAGGAAAGAGTGGTTAGGTTAACTGATCGTTTTTTAGACCTCATTGGCATCAAATCATATACATTTAAAACTAACGATATGCAAAGTAGTACTATATAATTTCTAGTATTCCTTTCTTAAAAAAAATAAGTGTTGCAATTCAAAAGAGAAACATGGAATGTTTATTAATACCAATACCCTTTTTAAATTTTAAATTTTAAAATATAAAGAAGTTAACTTACTTGGGTTGTACTTCCCTGTAAAATATGTAATGATGTTTAAACATTTTTACATATACTATTGAAATCATGAAGTTGATAATCTCATACAAATGACACCATGACCACATCGCTTATATCTATGCTGGGGAATTAAAAAAAACAAAAAAACGTTTATAGTTCATGGTTTTACCAAAATGCCAAAATCTTTGTATTTCGCTTCTAACACTTATTCCAGTCTTATAACACTGAAAGTTTCACCCACAGACACCGTGACAGAGTACGATACCCCACTCAGTCATAACATAATTACACAAGTCGACTTAGCGAAGAAATTGCTAGTACTATTTCAAAGTATACTGAACGGTACAGCTAACTCGCCATTTTGTATTTCCAATATCTTCGTCTAAATATTGAGTAGCGTTACCAAAATGTATATACGACATAAACAGTCAATTATGTATTGATTAAACATAACAATGCTCTTTCCTATTAAAATCCTAATTTCAAGAAAAATAGCTTGAAAGTTTTTGAGAAAATGCATAAAATGACAGGTGCGTACAATGTCAGGTGGCGGGTTAGCTGTCCCGTTCAGTATATTTGATCAATGTATGCTCTGGGTCGGGAATCTAGCTCACGTATCGCCTTATAAGCCCTTATGATGAATACGATTTTCAATATTACTTTAAGATAAAAAAATCAAGATTAAATACCAGGCGATCCTATTAAGAAAAATATATGTATAGAATGTAGTGTGTCAGCTTCTTTTAAATTAAAACGTTTGATAAAGTAGTGCACAATATTAAAAAAAGGAGTTCCTACTTACTGATGAAGTTTGGTACAACTGCACCAGAATTGTTAATAGACCTATAACCTCACCCACCCAGAATTCTCGTATGCCTTATCACACTATCTTTTAAATGTTCTTTAATATGTGTAAGGTTCGATGTTAAAAAATAGAAAATATGATAGTAGTGAATGAACTCAATTGCATTATGATAGCAGTGAATGAACTCAATTGAATTATGATAGCAGTGAATGAACTCAATTAAATAATGATAGTAGTGATTGAACTCAATTAAATTTAATTGAGTTAATTTACTACTATCATATTTTCTATGATCTACAACCTTAACAGTTGTTGTTTTGAGTAATATGATTTTACATATATTGGCAGTTTTTGGTTTTTACACGATCAGAAATAATATGAATGTCTTACAGTGACCAAGGTGTTCTGTAACGGCTGCTCCTGAAACATATATGATTGTAAATAAAGTAGAAAATAATATATTACGTCACAATGATGTCATAAAATTGGGATACACAAGGTACGGCTGCATGTACATAGTACACGGGAGAAAGGAGGTGGCACTGATCACGCTCATGTTATTAAGTTATATGTTTATATTACATTTATATTATTTATTAAAGTGACAGGTACAATAAGCTTTAGATTTGTAACATTAACGCAAATGTTAATGAATGTTAATAAATAATTAGCCTAAAATGGCTTATCAGTCACTGTTAATGAAAATTTCAAAAAATTTAGAACAAATATGAAGAAACTAACATGTCATTATTTAACAAAACAACAAGAACAAAATAAATGAATTTTAACATTTATCCATCAATGCAGTGAAAAAAGGAAAAAGGAAAAAAAGTGTTTAAATTTGCCTTGTTTTAAACGCGCTCTCTACAAACTTTGCGAAATATATCATTGCACTTCTATTTTGTAATAGTATATCAATTTTACTTATAAATGAATGATTTGAATCACATTACTCTTCAATGTTTAGGACAACAAAAAATGAAATGTATTTCATCTTCGACCATATTCAAATTATACTGCTTACAAAAGCATTGGTCTGTTGGTCTGTAAACCAATATACCGACCTAATTCGATTGCAATGGGAAGGCTAAATTTTTGTTAATGGTTATCTTAACAATGCAAATGGAACAGCAGACATTCTTTTAATAACATTAAAACGTGATGTTATTGATATTGGAATTAGTGGCCCGATGGTAGAGCATCTAACAAAGTACATACGGGCTGTGATTTCGTACGAGAATATTTGACCATCATGTTTTGTTTTCTTCAGTATGTACCAAATACTGGTTCCACACGGTAATATCAAATGTGATAATATAATGAAATATACTAATGTATGCCATACGCATAAGGTACTGGTACCGGTTCGACCCAGGTTGACATCAAGAGTAGCAAGTATAAAACATGATTCAAATAATTACTTTTATAAGATATATTGTCAATGATCATTATTCGACGTACCTAAAAACGAATTCATGAAGGTCAAATAATGACCTCACGTACCGACTCGGCTATATTTTAACAAAAAAGTTTGAATAGGTCGTGATAAATACTTGTATTAAAGTATATTGCGATTGTTGAACAGTAAACCAAACAGGACAAAATTACAATTAAGAATATTTATAGATTTACTTACCGGCACTCTCCCCTATAACGAATACACAGATCACCACTGCAAACAAAAAGGTCTTCATCTTCGGTCGACGTGAGAAGAACTACTCTAGTTGTTACCTAATAGTACAACTGGTTAAAACAAGCTATCTTTATTTGTAATGGGGGAAGCATTATATAGTTGCCCATCAACGCAGCTACTCACGTTGGATAAGTTCACTATAGACTAATATCATATCCCCGATTTAACTTATTATTAACACATTTCATTTAAAGGTTTTAATCTGATAATTTGAATTTATCGTTTTAAAGGAAGTATACCAGGATTTTTTAAATTTTTCAAATTGGCTAATTCCACCCCCACCCCACTCTCTCCCCAACCCAATACATGTACGTCATCACTATATACATATCCATTGCCATAAGGATATGATTTAAAAATACCAAAATAAAACATTTAAAAGGGGTTTCCCAACTTGACCGACGCGTCTATGCTAGGCAAAATGAGGTTTCCCGCGTATAATTGTAACCTATCAAATGAGTTGCATGACTTCCTTTGATATTTCCATTTGAACCGTCAAACTGGTTTATATTAGGTAGTTTTTTTTTATTTTAGAAAGAGTCCGAGATGAACATATATAAACTTACTTTGAAATATGATGACATTTTCTGCACTAAAATTACCTGTATGTAAGTGGTGCGTTTCAAAGTCCCTGATTATACATGTATTACATCTACATGATATGCTAATTCCTTGTGTACGATGTCGTCTTCAGTTAGTTTTATCATTGATTTTAAACTGGCCTAAAACGAAAACTCGATACAGTAGAATGTTCATCTTTGTATCTTCAGTAAGTTTATGTTTAACAGATGAGATAACACCGATCTCACAGTAAACATCAAAGTGCGCCTGTCTGTATGACGTGCACACATGCATGCGTGTGGTCACATGGGCACATGGTCTCAGTGTTATACAAGTGACAGTTTTATCAATAAAACCTCAAGATTTATCAAATAAAGACGAACATATTTCGTGAAATAATGCACCCTTTCCCCTCGACCATACCCGTAAACCACAGGGAGAAGCTCCACGGTGTCAGTTTTGTTTCAAACTCGCATTCCAAGGCGGTGATCACTGTTGCAACATATTCTGTATGTATGTTTTGCAACTTTAAATTGACTTTATCAGCATTTTTCAAACTTTAAAATTGGAGCAAAACCTCTTTTCCCCAATATACCATGCCTATATAACTCATTGACCCAGTGTTGACAAAACGATATCTATTAAACATGCCAAAATAATATATTAAAAGGGGTTTCCTAACTTGGGCTACGCGCCTCAATATGTTAGACTAAAATAGATTTCTCGCTTAAAATTGCAACATATTTTGTGATGTATTAAATAAGTCTCGTAATTTTATTTTGATTTCAAATTGATCAGTCATGCAGGTTTACACGTTGTAAAAATTGTTTAGTCTTAGAAAGAGTTCGAAAGACGATGTCAAGCAGTATTTAAGTGCTGTCTATATTTAGAAAGAAATTTCGTTTAAAGTTGGCAACTCCTCCATTGAAACACCACTTTTGTTATATTGCGGAGGATTTATAACAAACCATTTTGATTTTATTTATTATTGATAATGAGATGCCTATACATTTTAAATATTTTTAAGTTTTTTTCCTGATATACTCCCTTTAACTTTTTATAATAATTCTATTTATTAATTTTGACTATCAAATTTTCACTAGTTTTGAAGTATTTGGTTTAACCCGAATTTAAATCAATTTGAAACAAGATCCAGCAACCGAAGTAGATTATCTCGCACTAGACACGTATTTCAAAATATCAACGGTATAAACAAGCAGAATTGTCTCCCCATCTGCAGTACAGTAGAATTTCGATGGCTCGAACCTGACGGGACTGGACAGAATAGTTCGAGTTAAGTGTTGTTCGAGCCAAATATTGTTCAATATCATACTATTCATGTTCATGTATATACACTGAAATAGGAACATAGCGCAGAAACTACCTTACACGGTTTATCGGGTTACGTGTATCGCTCCATACAGAGTATATAGGGCTGTTTTTACTTACGAATTGATAACTAAAGTTCTATTTATCCGATAACATTTTTGCAAAAACTTTTTGAAAGCCTATTTTTTCACGGTTGTTCACATTTTTTTCCCTCAACATTTTATGTTTATAGGAACATGGTCTTTTTTTTCAGTTCCAATACGGCACCATAAAATCATAGTTTTCCCTATATGTCCAATGTAAAATTTGAAACTTTATGAGAAGTAGTGTGTATTTAAAAGCAGTTTACGTAGCTTTAATATAAAATGACATATTTTTTTGCAATTAATTTCAATATTTAAAGATGCTTATCTTTCCAACGGTATATTTTTAAATTGTTTAATCAGATGGTAACATGGTCTTTTTTTAACAAAGTTATTAGTAATTTTTCTATTTTTCACTTTTTACGTCCGCGTACAAAACCAGAACGATTTTAGTCACGTGACTACATGCGGGCAATAGTTGAAGGTCGCGTTTTAACAGCTACTGCTATGCTACTTTAATATTATTAAGAAATCATGCTGTTATATATATTATTAATGTATGTATGTATAAATGTATCATGAATAGTGAAACTTTAGTAAATTTTATCTATATTAAATAAAGTAGTGTTAATAAATAATACACTATTTGAATGACTTGTGATGTAATTATCTTTTAATTGCCATACATTATGTTAGTCTGCTTTATTGTTGTTGTTATAAAATAAACAAAGTAATTATGAAAGCAAGTTTATTAATTGTATTTTCACAGTTTTTACAGCGCTAATTGACAGCTGACCGAATCATATTGTCCTTAATGACAATTAGCAACAGTTTATACATTCATTATGCCTAAGGACATGTTTTGTTTTTAATATTTTGCTAGTATATTATGTTTATATTTAATCTTTATTTCAGTCTCATCTATGTATATCGCAATAACAATAACATTAGTATCAAACAATATATGTACATAGCCATTCAAATATATGAATTACAAGAGACTATCACACAATGCAAAATACAATTAACTATTCACATAATAAGACTTTGTGTGATGCTGCAAAATTCTGACAAGAAAAAAAACAACACTATTGCGCAATATAAAAAATATCTTAAATAATCGATGTATGAGATACACAATTAATGAAACTAAAAGTCATCATTTAAAAAATTGTTGACACAATTTTTAAAAAGAACATTTTCATTTATTCACCAGGTAATATAACATTGCAAAAAGGGGGAGAGGTTCCTATTTGTTTTATTGCCCCCATACAATTGATTGATTCTTTTATTCCTCCATAAATGTATACTGGAGAGTATACGCATACAGACAATGTTAAATAATGTGCATGCACATACAAACACATATTTACATAATTACAAATGGAAACAAAAACAGAAGTTATACACATATACTAAAACATCCCTAGGCGTACAGTTTGTTCTCTCTTCTTTAATTGAATATTTTGTACATAAACTATTTTGTCTAGCGAAAATGTCCAATGACGTTAAAAGTAGTTTGTCGTAACGTTGCAACGCGGGATAAAATTAATCAATTTTATTGTCTTTATTTGCCTCTGGTCATAAGTTTATTGGTCATAAAACAGTAGAGTGCCCCTAATAAACTGATCATGAAGGGTAATTTGCAAACAGAGCATTTGTTTGTTGTTTTCATGATGACGTTTGGTGATTTATTTTTAAAAACGAATTAATCTTAATGAAATTAAGAATTAAGAAATAAAAATTAAGACATTGGTCCTTTTAACAGTTATTTTTTTCTGCTTATTATTGTAGGCATGAATTTGATATTGTCAATATTTGTATTAAATATAAGTCAGTGATTATAAACTACATGTATCTAGATTGAATCCAAAAACATGTTCATTTTTTAACAAAATTTAAATTCGATATTTTCCCCCCAACTTTTGTCATCTTTTTTACCAAGAAAAATAGGGATAGAAGTAATTTAAGTTGAATATTTTTTTTTCAATATAGGAAATCTTGTTGTTTTCTTTCGAAAAGTTGTACAAGTGTATGATAGAATGTATTACACTAATTTTAATTAAACATTCAGTTGTCAATTACGTGTAAAAACGTTTTTAAAATAACACCAAAAAATGATTTATTTCGCTGAGTGAATGAATGAATGAATGAACTTGAGAAATATGAATAAATGAATGAATGAATGGAATAATTAATGAATGAAATCGTTGTGCCTCCAGGAGGGGTCATAAAACTTGAAAAATCTAAAATATTGATTATCTGACCATATTTTACGCATGTTTGGTTTGATAGACCCAACGCATGACGCCCTGCTTGTTAGAAAGCGACTTGAACTTAGTTTTGTGCAGAATTACGATAGGGAAAAGCAGAAGTACGTAAAAACGGACAGTACATTTTAGCCAAAAGAACGATCGTTGCAAATAACAAAAAAAAAAAGCAGAAAATCATTGACGAACAAATTGAAACCAAGTTAAAATATCAGCCTGAAACGGTAACTGGAGATTATGGCTTGGAAGAATTGAATGCAAATGAACTGAAAATGAGACTAAGTGCATAAGGTGAACACACCAAATTCAGAAAGAAAGAAAAAAATACTAGATTTAATTAAATCAAAATAACGATCATAATCACGGGTGCACGCCAGATTAATCAGTAAAAACATATGCTTAATGAGATGTATGTACATGTATTAGATATTTATGTCTTATTAGTATCGTAGTATGCTATATTAAGTTATGGATATTTTGTTTATAAAACATAAATAAATAAAATAAAGCTTAATGAACATTAATGAAAAATAAAAAAATAAAGCAATTAAATAAATAAATATGAAATAAATTATTTACTATTTAATTGTTGTCATGTCTTCTTTCTTAATACATTGCACATACCCTTTTATTACATTAAAACTGCCGCAACAATTGATTAAGCAAAAATGTATTTTATAACAATTTTATCGATTTAATCTTAATATGCCCGCAGGCAAAAGATGTTATTTCTCATTATCGGAAAATGTAAAGGGAAGCAATACGTTATCGATTACTAGACAGAGTAGCCTTTATTGGATTTTATCGATTTAAGTGTCCGAGGTAGTTTCTGCGATATGTTCGACTGGGACCAGATAAGTGGCTCGAACAACTCTTAACTCGAACTATTTTGTCCTGTTCCGGTGGGTTTGAGCCAGTAAAGTTCTGCTATATTTTTAGTTTCTCAGATATAAACCATTGGGCTGGATATTGCCATTTGTATTTATACAAGATACAAGATGTTTTATTGAGTAAATAAAGGCCTCCGGCCCAAAATACAACAGTAATTGTTGATCATTGATGTTTTACAAAGTTGTGTTACAATATATTAAATATACATTTGAAGTGTCTGAAAACTGGTACTGTATATAATGTGGAACTATGTTTTATCTATATTTTCAAACAGTTTTGTTACAAAAAGAGCAATTTTTCTAATAGTCTCTGGATTCTCGCTTTGAAGCAATCAATAAAAATCTGCATGTTCTGAATGCCCTATATACCAATTATACAGATGTGTTTCTCTAACATGAGTATACTTAGAACAATTAAAAAATACATGGTATTCGTTTTCTATCACCATTATATTAGAGTTTAAGAAACAAAATAAACATATTCTATTTTCTCTTTCAATGTTAAAATGTCGACCAATTTCAATATTTAGTCTGTGAGAGGAGCATCTAAAACGTGCAAATGATCGTTTGAGATTGAACGAAAGGTCAATGTTTGAATATCTTTCAGGATTTAATAAGGATTTAATATGTTTATATGTATCACACCTGGGTGAGTTGATTATATCATCATGCCAAGTTTGAGTCATACAATCTGAGATCCTTCGTTTAAATGTTAAGACAAAAAGGTTAATGTCACCAACATCTTGTGCTAGCCACACATACCCAAACCCATACCTATACAATAATGTTTTAATGTTTGTGGCCCAAGTTTTTCTACCAATATCGTCTAGAATTTCAACATTTTGTAACAGTTTTTAGGAAAGCGATTGTTGGACATTTGAAGCAATTTACACCAGTATTTTATGCACTTGGTAAACTATATTACACATAGTGGAAGTCTCCCGCACTCTCCAAGAGCTACAGAATTATTAACAGTAGAATTAATACCTAGAAAATATTTACAAAATTGCACTTGTATTTGTTCTATCTTGTCGGCGTATTCATATCCCCAGATTTCCGAACCAAATGTGAGTATTGGCACTACCATCGAATCAAATAATTTAAATATATCTTTATGCATAAAACTTCCAAATGTCCTCTGATATCCTTTAATAGAAAATATTGTCTTCCTAGCCTGTGCAGCCAATTTACACTTAGCAGATGTCCACGAGAGTTTAGGTGTAAAAAGTAATCCCATATATTTATATACAGGTGTCGTGTTTACATTATTTCCATTAAAGGACCAATTTTCATAATTTCGCAGTGGACCGCCATTTCTAAATACTATTATTTCAGTTTTCTTGATGTTAACCTGCATGCCCGTGTTATCACAAAATTCAGAAATTGCGTTGAGCTGTATTTGTAAGTTCCTTGCTGTGTCCGCACAGTTAGCTTCGTCGTCCGCAAAAAGTAAGCAAAGAATATCTGGTATATCATTAGTAATAAATATTCCATTATGACATTTCTCTCTGAGGTGGGTACAAAGGTCATTTATGTAAAGACTAAAAATTATCGGCGAATTTAAATCACCTTGTCTCGCTCCAATATTGCATTTAAATGGCTTAGTAAACTTGTCTCCAACCCTAACATATGACTGGATGTTCGAATACATAGATATTAACACATGCATAAGCTTACCGTTGATGCCTTTATTCAGAAGGCTTGAAAATAGTTTAAAGTGAACTAGAGAATCAAATGCTTTCTGAAAATCTACGTATAGTACATAGAACCTACCACCTGGTTTCGAAATATATTTCTGGACCATACTTTGCAAATTGAACATGTTATCTATAACCGAGTAACCCGCCCTAAACCCCGCCTGGGCTTCATCGATAATTTCAAACTGCTCAGACCATTTAGTAATTCTGTCATTAATTATGCTTGAGAAGATCTTATACATTATATTAATCAAAGATATCCCCCTGTAATTTGATGGATCGTCCCTCGAACCCGATTTGAAAATAGGAACTATAATGCTATCGCACCATATGGCTGGAAATTCACCAGAGTCTAATATTTTATTGAATAATATGTGCAGTATGGGCACTATGAAATCGCAAGTGTGTTTGTAAAACTGTGTTCTTATCCCATCATTTCCGAAGGATTTCCCTGTTTTAAGTTTAGCTATGCTTCGGTTTATTTCCTCGTTTGAAATCGGTGCATTCAATAAAATATCCATATCATCATTATTTTGAAAATCATGCAAGTTTATATCTGAAGCAGACGGCTGACCTTCTTTAAATAAAAGACTTTTAAAGTACGTTAACCAATCTTCTACATGTATCCGCCCAGCTCCCGTTATTGCCGTTTTATTCAAGTTTTGTAATTTAATTAATTTCCAAAAACTTTTCGGATCGTTTCGTGCATTAATGAGGCTTTGCCACCGATCAAATTGTAGCTTTAACTTTTTTGTCGTACAAATATACTTAAATGTATTACGAGCAGTTTTATAGTTGTTAAAATCCGTTGCACTATTTGTCCAGCGAAATCGTCTTAACAATGAATATTTATAATGTTTTGCTTCGTTGCACTCATTATCCCACCATAAAGGTTGTATATTTGTAGCAGACGATGCTTTCGGTAACGAACGCATAGTTTTGGCCGACTGTTTATAGAGGTCAAGTATGATTAATACCGCATCGTTTATATTAACACCGATTAAAGCAGTAATTTCATTATACTTTAATTCCAAATTTATTCAAAAGGACCGAATAAAATCTTCACGTAGACTATCTCTCCATTTATATTGCTCGAAGACTTCGAAATCTTGCGAGCGATTTTCTCCGTCGCATTCGACCTGTTCTGCTTGATTGCACTTTAACGTAAGTTGAGCATATACTGGGAAATGATCGGAATTATCACGTTCTTCAATATTAAAATCTGAAATAATCGGGAATAATTCCGAAGAAGCGATATGGTAGTCGACAACACTATGGCCATCATTTGCAACACACGTAAAGTTCCCAGATGTATCCCCATGTAGCCGGTCATTTATAATATGCACACTATGTGTGCAACAAAGCTCTACAAGTGATTTACCGAATAGATTGTACCTATCTGTATCCTTATTATTTCGCGGCAAGTCGAACGTGTCTGTGTCATAGTTAACCGAAAATGTATACATGTGATCTAAAGTATCATCAGGAATGAAATCAAGCAAATTCAAAGTTCGGGCGTTCATGTCCCCAGAAATATATAAATAGCATTCTGGATATACATTTTTTAACATTGAAATATTATTTTCTAACAAAACTATACCATTTTTCTCATTCGCATTATAGGTGGGTGATCCTTCGAGTGAGACATAAGCAATGTATAAAAAAATATCCTTCATGAGATGAAAAACGCTAGATTTGTATTTATAATACATTTGTATTTATAATACATTTTAACAAACGTCCGTCGTTAATTTGGTATTATGACCTTACACTTATCGTACGATGATGTCACGACGATCCGGCAAAAGCAAGATTAGACCCAATAATTAACCAAAGGACCAGGATCACGACCCACAAAATGGCCCTGAATGATACAATAAAATTAAAACTCTAACAAATGTATTTTTTTTCAATTTTACGTTTTCGCTTAGCATTTTATCATTAAAATGTACATATACAACGAAAATATGAACTTTTCGTACATTTTAAGCAAATATATATATTGGTTTTAACAATGAAGGCACTTTTGCCACAAGAAAAAATTTACACATACTACTCAGAATGTACCAGACGATGATCAGAATAAATATCTTTGTGTGACAAGAATGTCTTCATAATACTTATTTACTTAAACGCCAAAAATAGGACAAGAAATTGGCGGAAATGAGCATTTCTTAATTATAACAGTCTTCTGAGTTATTCTTATGAATAGAAAAATCATAAAATCAAAAAATGGAATAAACCTATTTCACAAGAATAAAGCATATTTAATTCAAACATAGTTTTGTTGAAAAATAAGTATTTAAAAGAAATACATGTTACAGGGCAGATATTCGGGTTTTGTGAATCTGGTCCTTTAAAAGGAAAATATCAGGTGAGGACTTTTTATAAAAATTAAATTGGCTAAGACATTTATTTCAAATAAAGTATCCCTATATAAACTCACTGATCCCGCATTGCCCAAATGATATATATTTAAAGATGCCAAAATATTATATTGAAAAGGGATTTCCTAACTTGGACAACGCGCCTATGTAAGACTAAAAAAAATATTCCCGCTTAAAATTGCAACATATTTTGTGACGTATTAAATGTGTCACACGAATTCACTTTGATTTCAATATGATCCGTTTTACAGGTGTATACGTAATACAATTTATTTCATCTTAGAAAGTGTCTGAATGACGATATGAAGGTAATTAAGTGCTGTCTATTTTTAGAATAGGGATTTCGTTCCAAGGTTTGCACTCCAATTTAAAAATCGATTATGTCATATTTTGCTGAAATCTACATACACAACCATTTGGATATTGTTTTTTATGATAATGAGATGCTCTTTATCTATTTTAAAATATATTTTTTTAGACATTTATAGTTTTTTTCCTGATATAATTCCTTTAAACTCCACATTTGCGGCATTTTTGGGCGTTCGGAGGCGACGGCCTATGGTATCATGTCTTATATATGCGCAAGTTTGCTTATGGTGATTATGTTATGGGTGTCCTGTTCTGGTCGCTGTGCACTTTGAGTGATGCGTTATCTATAAGACATATATACGAGGGGTTATCCAAAAGTTCGTGCACAAATTTATTAAAATCCATATTTATGCAAGTACATAGCTGTATTTTTCACAACATAAGTATTTGTGTTTTTGTCATCTATGTATGGTGTTTTAGTATATTTCTTATATCAGTTATGCTGTTATGGTATCCATAGCAACATACATACATGTTTAGTGCCGCAGCTCAAAATGTAGCATAATAAGACAGATAAATATATGAAAAATAACAATCATTTCCCTGTAAAACCCGTGGTGAATCATATATTATTGATGACACGTCATCAACGTCTGCATATGTCATTCCAGCATTTCGCGCAGGTGTTAGGAGTTTAAATAAACTTATATTGGAAATATATATTCATTCATATGCAAATAGTGCATCTGATGAAAAGGTGAAACAACGAGCAGCAATACAGTTTGTGTCAATATTGGCAAAACACTGATTCAGACGATATATATGAACAGTAAACTCCGAGAAAGTTATTTGTAGTGCATTTTGTTGTCTACAAATGACACAAACGAAACATTGAGGAACGAGAAACAATAAATGATGATAACAAGTGTTGCACCCTTTGTCAAAATCACGCAAAAAAAACGTCGTGGTAAAACGTGCATCAATAAGGATTGCCGTAATACAATTCATGAACTATGCTGCAAACTATGTATAAGTTATAATACAGTGCACATGATAATAAAGAATAAATAGCATACATTCGAGTGTTCGCAGGGTTACCCGATTGCTTAAAGAGTATGAGTGTAGCGACGAGTAAGAATAGGAAAAATACTTGTAAACTAAATTGACGTCGCGACGACGTAATGTAAATCTGGCCTGCGGCAGATAGGCGTAAATGACATATTTGAAATACATGTTACTGTTTTATTTGAATATAGATTTTTTTCCTACTTTGCATACAGTTTGCAGTTAGATTAAATATAATACATGTAAAACTCCAAATAGATGAGACATGTCATGTTTATATTATGAGATTTGTCCACGAACTGTTGGATAACCCCTCGTATTTGCCTATTTCTATAGAATAAACAAAAAATTGCCTAGTTGGTACAACGTTTGATTGACATACTCGCTGACTCTAGGCAAGCGGTGTCTAGGCATGTAATGTCTAATATTTCATGCAAACAACTTATTGGATAAGATAGATATATTAATAATATCATTTTCAAATTTTGGATAGTTTATTTCCAAATATTCATGTTGGTATTAATGAAAACAACAACAACAATGAAACTGTATATGCATAAATATATTTATAAAGATAACGTTTCAATTTGATCTTACCCTATGTGAACAATCAATCAACCATGCTATTTGCTGTCACCATATTGCTTAAACATGTATGTTATACTACTAATAATAAGTACTTTAAGCGTTTTGTATTTTAATATGTTATTCAGTGCGAAAGGCTTTGTAATTCTTAAAGCCCCAACTGCCATATAAAAGCCGCAAGAGAGGCCGGGAAGGTTTTATATAATTCAGTATATGATTCCAATCAGAGAACCCTTTTTTTAAAACTTCACAGTCAGCAATGCATTGTTTGCTACATTGTTGCATACTATTAGATTATTGTTAAAACATTCAATGGGCAAAAAAAAGCAATTTCAAAGAAAAATGCTTGTTATGTGCAGTTTAAAAACAAGTTTAAGCCCAACTGTTAAAAATTTCGAGGGAGATGGGTCTGTGTAAATTCACCATCAGCAGATAACCTAGTATAGCGTAGTAATTTGATAGTCTCCTATTGCAAATATTTACTACCCAGGCAGTAAATGTTGTGGCTTTAGGCCAAAGTAAAATAATGTTCTGCTCTCCTCTTTTTTATACTTCCTTTCTTGTTGAAATAGTCATCCGGCTCATTTCATCCAGCACTTAAATCTGTCTTAACCACGAGATCATAAACCAAAACGACTTTATTTTTACAAAATGTAATCACAATCATCACTTCAGACACAACAAAGGTTCTACTAACATTATATATGAATCGTGTGTGTTTTGCATTGAATTAAATATCAAAGTTAAGAAAAGTCATCCATAAAATGTGGCTTCTGTTTGCTTATCCGTAATTAGGTCATAGTTCTTTCTTATTTCACCCCACATAACTTTCGCTGGTTCTCGTTTAGCCTCTCAATGATCGACTGCCACATCTATGTACACAATCGACAAAATCACACCAGCACCATGTCAAAAAATGTGACTTTGGCTGGAAATAAAATATTCAAATAATATACATGTATATGAATATATCTTCCATTTATTTCCGCTCTAATTTCACTATCATGTGTATATTGCAAAAAGCCAAATTCTCCGAATATGTATTAAAATCATTCTGACTGAAAACCAAGCACTGCTACTCTTACATTTATGCATGAAAATAAACAATCGTTTCATCATAGTCTTTGTTCAAGTTGTTTAGTGCTAAGCGTCGCTTTCAACATTTTTTTTCAGTCATATCGTGACGGTGTCTCTTTGAGAAAGTATTCCGAGCCTTGCCATGCTGGAGTACCACGCTGCAGACACATTGTAATTTATGATACCCCACCTAGTCACATTATACTGACACTGGGCCCACCAGACCCTAAACTTAATGATGAGCGCCAGGCAATGAAGCTTCTAGTAACATTTTCAAGTACTTAGTATAATCCGACCGCAGATCAAACAGACGACCTTCCGTATGCGAGACGGACGACCTGCCACTAGACCACGCTGCGATGCCCAAAACAAAAATTATTTAAAAGATCAGAGTGAAACGTTATGCATGCGTGATTCATCATAGGACTTTAATTCCGCAATAAAAACACAATGGAACCCGCTAAAGTTGACAACGTAAATCTATGTAAAGAAAGGCAACATAATTAACTGTTCACTATACATTTAACATAATTTAATTTTTGAGAGCACTGCCACACCCTTCACTGGTTCAAGATATGCAATGTAAAGAAAAAGTCATACTTGACCAGGAAGGTTTTATATAATTCAGTATATGATTCCAATCAGAAAACCCTTTTTTAAAATTTCACAGTCATCAATGCATTGTTTTTGTTATATTGTTGCATACTATTAGATTATTGTTAAAACATTCATTTGGCCAAAGAAAACAACAAAAAACAAAACAAAAAACAAAACAACAAAAAAACAAAAAACAAAAAAAAACAAAAACAAAAAAAACAAAAAAAAAAACAAAAACAAAATAAAAACAATTTCCAAAAAAATGCTTGTAAATCTGCAGTATAAAAACAAGTTTAACCTCAACTGCTAAAAATTTGGAATTCGAGGGAGATGGGTCTGTGTAAATTCACCATCAGCAGATAACCTAGTGTAGCGTTGTAATTTGATAGTCTCCTCTTGCAAATATTTACCACCCAGGCAGTAAATGTTGTGGCTTTAGACCAAAGTAAAATAATGTTCTGTTCTTCTCTTTTTTCATACTGCCTTTCTTGTGGAAGTGGTCATCCGGCTCATTTCATCCAACACTTAAATCTGTCTTAACCACGAGATACTTAACCAAAACGGCTTTATTTTTACAAAATGTAATCACAAACATCACTTCAGACACAACAAAGGTTCTACTAACATTTTATATAAATCGTGTGTGTTTTGCATTGAATTAGATATCAAAGTTAAGAAAAGTCATCCATAAAATGTGTTCTCTATTTGCTTATCCGTAATTAGGTCATAGTTCTTTCTTATTTCACCCCACATAACTTTCGCTGGTTCTCGTTTAGCCTCTCAATGATCGACTGCCACATCTATGTACACAATCGACAAATTCACACCAGCACCTTGTCAAAAAATGTGACTTTGGCTGGAAATAAAATATTCAAATAATATACATGTATATGAATCTATCTTCCATTTATTTCCGCTCTAATTTCACTATCATGTGTATATTGCAAAACGCCAAATTCTCCGAATATGTATTAAAATCATTCTGACTGAAAACCCAGCACTGCTACTCTTACATTTATGCATGAAAATAAACAATCGTTTCATCATAGTCTTTGTTCAAGTTGTATAGTGCTAAGCGTCTCTTTCAACCTTTTTTTTTTTAAGTCATATCGTGACGGTGTCTTTTTGTTATAGTATTCCGAACCTTGCCACGCTGGAGTACCACGCTGCAGACACATTGCAATTGATGATACCCCACATTGTCACATTATACTGACACTGGGCCCACCAGACCCTAAACTTAATGATGAGCGCCAGGCAATGAAGCTTCTAGTACCATTTTCAAGTACTTAGTATAACCCGACCGCAGATCAAACAGACGACCTTCCGCATGCAAGACGGAAACTCTACCACTAGACCACGCTACGATGCCCAAAAATAATTATTTAAAAGATCAGAGTGAAACGTTATGCATGTGTGATTCATCATAAGACTTTAATTCCGCAATAAAAACACATTAGAACATGCAAATGTTGACAACGTAAATCTATGTAAAGACACTGTTCAATATACATTTAACATAATTTAATTTTTGAGAGCACTGCCACACCCTTTGTAACAATCGATAAAATTGCACCAACACTTTGTCAAAAAGTGGGATTTTGGCTGAAAAGAAAGAGACACCAATGACAATGGGTTGATGTGTATGTTTATATATTCAATTACACGTAAATTAACCACATACGATTCATGTTTCTTTAAACCTTGTGTCTTAGTGTGTTATATACAGAGTATGTTATATACAGAATATGTAGCTTTAAGTAAATCCGTAGCTTTGTTAGTTTGGTACCTTTTTATTTCCCCTCTAGACAAATGATCTAAAAATAAGTAACACAGTGCACAGATTTCACACTCATTACTGTAACTTTTACATTGTTGAAAACATCTACGCCATATTTATTTTTTGTACGTTTATAACAAGCTTAATTGCATTAAATTACATTTAAAAAGGTGACAAATTAAGGTTAAACATATGCTTTTATTTCACGTATAATCCATACATGTATATAAAACCGGAGAATGTTTCCTGAGAGTGAATGCATGTATACATACCGGGTAGTGACTGTCACACATGACCTGGTTACATCCGTCCCAATATTCCGTCCCTGGTGGTACCTTATATCCCCAGCAGTCGATGCAAGGTTCTGTAATATGCGTAATCAACAGTAAACACATCGCTCGTTCATTAGCTTTTTTCAGGTCAACAAATCTTATAAGGGCCAATATCATAGTTTGTAATATCAGCAGTTAGTTTAATATGCTCACGCAAAAAAATTGATTTTGTTCAGTCAGCAGTGGGTAACAGCCTATTAACGCTTCTCGCTTACACTTAGTCAACAGGCAATATCAGCAGCAAGGTAATTGGTGATTCTAAAGTCTCAGATAATGTAACTTACACTTAGTCAACAAGCAATACCAGCAGCAAGGTAACTGATGATCAAAATGTCTCAGGTAGTGTAGCCTACACTAAGTCAACAGGCAATATCAGCAGTTAGCTGCTGCAGTTAGCTGGTGATTCTAATGTGTCAGATAGTGTAGCTACACTTTGTCAACAAGCAATATCAGCAGCAAGGTAACTTGTGATCCAAATGTCTAAGGTAGTGTAACCTACACTTTGTCAACAAGCAATACCAGCAGCAAGGTAACTGATGATCAAAATGTCTCAGGTAGTGTAGCATACACTTAGTCAACAGGCAATATCAGCAGTTAGCTGCTGCAGTTAGCTGGTGATTCTAATGTGTCAGATAGTGTAGCTTACACTTAGTCAACAGGCAATATCAGCAGCAAGGTAACTGGTGATTCTAATGTCTCAAATAGTGTAGCTTACACTTAGTCAACAGGCAATATCAGCAGCAAGGAAACTGGTGATTCTAAAGTCTCAAATAGTGTAGCTTACACTTAGTCAACAGGCAATATCAACAGCAAGGTAACTGGTGATTCTAAAAATGTCTCGGATAGTGTAGCTTACACTCAGTCAACAAGTGATATCAGCAGCAAGGTAACTGGTGATTTTAATGCGTCAGCTAGTGTAGCTTACACTTAGTCAACAGGCAATACCAGGAGCAAGGTAACTGGTGATTTTAGTGCGTCAGATAGTGTAGCTTACACTTAGTCAACAGGCAATACCAGCAGTTAGCTGGTGATTCTAATGGCTCAGGTAGTGTAGCCTACACTTTGTCAACAAGCAATACCAGCAGTTAGCTTGTGATTCTAATGGCTCAGGTAGTGTAGCCTACACTTTGCCAACAAGCAATACCAGCAGTTAGCTTGTGATTCTAATGGCTCAGGTAGTGTAGCCAACACTTTGTCAACAAGCAATATCAGCAGTTAGCTGGTGATTCTAATGGCTCAGGTAGTGTAGCCTACACTTTGTCAACAAGCAATACCAGCAGTTAGCTTGTGATTCTAATGGCTCAGGTAGTGTAGCCTACACTTTGTCAACAAGCAATACCAGCAGTTAGCTGGTGATTCTAATGGCTCAGGTAGTGTAGCCTACACTTTGTCAACAAGCAATACCAGCAGTTAGCTTGTGATTCTAATGGCTCAGGTAGTGTAGCCTACACTTTGTCAACAAGCAATACCAGCAGTTAGCTTGTGATTCTAATGGCTCAGGTAGTGTAGCCAACACTTTGTCAACAAGCAATATCAGCAGTTAGCTGGTGATTCTAATGGCTCAGGTAGTGTAGCCTACACTTTGTCAACAAGCAATACCAGCAGTTAGCTTGTGATTCTAATGGCTCAGGTAGTGTAGCCTACACTTTGTCAACAAGCAATACCAGCAGTTAGCTGGTGATTCTAATGGCTCAGGTAGTGTAGCCTACACTTTGTCAATAAGCAATACCAGCAGTTAGCTTGTGATTCTAATGGCTTAGGTAGTGTAGCCTACACTTTGTCAACAAGCAATACCAGCAGTTAGCTTGTGATTCTAATGGCTCAGGTAGTGTAGCCAACACTTTGTCAACAAGCAATATCAGCAGTTAGCTGGTGATTCTAATTGCTCAGGTAGTGTAGCCTACACTTTGTCAACAAGAATATCAGCAGTTAGCTGGTGATTCTTATGTCTTAGGAAGTGTAGCCTACACTTTGTCAACAAGCAATGCCAGCAGTTAGCTTGTGATTCCAATGTTTCAGGTAGTGTAGTCTGCACTTTGTCAACAAGCAATGCCAACAGTTAGTTTGTGTTTCTAATATTTCGGGTAGTGTAGTCTGCACTTTGTCAACAAGCAATGCCAGCAGTTAGCTTGTGATTCTAATGTTTCAGGTAGTGTAGTCTGCACTTGGTCAACAAGCAATACCAGCAGTTAGCTTGTGGTTCTAATGTCTCAGGTATTGTAGCCTACACTTTGTCAACAAGCAATACCAGCAGCAAAGTAACTGGTGATTCTAATGTCTCAGGTAGTTAAGCTTACACTTTGTCAACAAGCAATATCAGCAGTAAGCGGGTGATTCTAATGTCTCAGGTAGTGTAGCCTACACTTTGTCAACAAGCAATATCAGCAGCAAGATCACTGGTTATTCTAATGGCTCATGTAGTTTAGCTTACACTTTGTCAACAAGCAATATCAGCAGTTAGCTGGTGACTCTAATATCTCAGGTAGTGTAGCCTACACTTTGTCAATAAGCAATATCAGCTACAAGGTAACTGGAAATTCTTATGTCTCAGGTAGTGTAGCTTACACTTTGTCAACAAGCAATATCAGCTGCAAGGTTACTGATGATTCTAATGTCTCATGTTGTGTAGCTTACACTTTGTCAACAAGCAATATCAGCAGTAAGCTGGTGACTCTAATGTCTCAGGTAGTGTAGCTTACACTTTGTCAACAAGCAATATCAGCTGCAAGGTTACTGATGATTCTAATGTCTCATGTTGTGTAGCTTACACTTTGTCAACAGGCAATATCAGTAGCAACGTAACTGGTGAGTATAATGTCTCAGATAATGGTGTACACTTTGTTAACAAGTAATATCAGCTGTAAGGTAACTGATGATTTAATGTCTCAGATAATGGTCTACACTTTGTCAACAAGCAAGATTAGTAGCAAGGTTACTGGTGATCAAAATGTCTCAGATAGTGTATCTTACACTTAGTCAACAGGCAATATCTGAAGTTAGCTGGTGATCCAAATGTATCAGATAATGCAGCTTACACTTTGTCAACAAGAAAATATTCGAAGTTAACTGGTGATCCAAATATCTCAGATAGTGTAGCCTACACTTTGGCAACAAGCAAAATCAACAGTTATCTGGTGATTCTAATGTCTCAGATAGTGTAGCCTACACTTTGTCAACAGGCAATATCAGCAGCAAATGGGGATTCAGTCAGTCATTCTGTCTCAGTCAGTGGGTCAGTGAGTCAGTCTGTCTCAGTCAGTGAGTCATTCTGTCTCATTCAGTGAGTCAGTCTGTCACAGTCAGTGAGTCAGACTGTCTCAGTCAGTGAGTCAGTGAGTCAGTCTGTCTCAGTCAGTGAGTCATTCTGTCTCATTCAGTGAGTCAGTCTGTCACAGTCAGTGAGTCAGTCTGTCTCAGTCAGTGAGTCAGTCTGTCTCAGTCAGTGAGTCAGTGAGTCAGTCTGTCTCAGTTAGTGAGTCAGTTAGTCAGTCTGTCTCAGTCAGTGAGTCAGTGAGTCAGTCTGTCTCAGTCAGTGAGTCAGTGAGTCAGTATGTCTAAGTCAGTGAGTCAGTGAGTCAGTCTGTCTCAGTCAGTGAGTCAGTGAGTCAGTCTGTCTAAGTCAGTGAGTCAGTGAGTCAGTCTGTCTCTGTCAGTGAGTCAGTTTGTCTCAGTAAGTGAGTCTGTGAGTCCGTCTGTCTCAGTCAGTCAGTCAGTCAATGGTAAATAAGATTTTGTTCACGTACATATTGCTCTCCGGTTCACAGTTCACATATACAATAATAATATATACAAAGTTAGATACGTACTTGGTTTGTATGGTCTCTCTGCAAATAAACGGAAATAGGTGAATTATTGATTAAAATATTATGAAGAATAAGTCCATTTTATAACATCGGTTTTAACTGTTATTAATTCTTAATTTAAGTAAAATATATAAAATATAAACTAGGTATCAGACGACTTGATAAGTTAGTCACTTTTTAAACAAAATAAAACCATAGAAACAGAACTACAAGTCTATCATAGACTTCAATAGTTTAGTAAAATGAATGAATAATGAAAACTATTTAAACAAAAATAGATAAATGTCAGTAAATTAACTGATAATGTATAACTTTTATATATGTCATTAACAATTCTGACATTCTTGGCGAGCTTTGTTGTCTTCTGACAACTCTTGTTTTATTCATGATTTAAAACATTTTAAAAAGAAAACAAAAATACGCTTACTTCTTCTCCTTCTGCGTCTAGGCGAAGAACCTGAAATCATAATAAGATTGACGTTTTTTCACATTTTATCCAGTTTGAATAATTCAGAATATTTAACACGTACATCACAATTTGTCCAGCATTTATCTTTACATTTTTTGAAAACGTCATCCGTACTTGATTGAATGCATATGCCATCGAGGGCTAACATACGGATCAGTAACCCTAACCACTCTTTCAGACCATAGGCAGACCATATCTCCTCATGTAACTGATAACTTTCCCACTTGACTCAGCGGTGAGAAACAAACGATAATGTAATGAGATACAATGTTGTATTTCAGTCATCACGGAGATTCAGGTCAGGTTGGGGATTCCAACTCACGACCCCATTATTGATAATCAGACGCGCTACCAATGGAGCTAATCGGACCCGGCATCTTTGTTAGGGAAATATGAATACCTATTCTAATATAGTACATGCCAGCGTTAAGAACTTTTTTGAAAAAAATCCCCCATTAATTCATTCCGCAACACGATTTCTGAATCTTTAGGAGAGAACGCTACCGGACATTTTTGGAAGTAGACGTTAAACAGTTATCTTATCTCTTCAATAGTGTCATTATAAAATATTACTGGATTTAACGAAATGAAGAGAATATCGAATATCGTTTTTTAACTTCATTTTTTTAATAAAATAATGAAAAACAAACCCTTTGTTTGGATAGATTAACATGTAACTAACAACCAAATATATTACTACACGATTGTTAAGTCAAATTAGATCTCCATTCGATCAATCAGTTATTGTGTATGCTCTGTGGAAGTATGTGTTTACACTGTACAATGTACTCGCATCTACGTTAGAAAATATGATTGATAGAAAAGTACACATCTGTCGTTAAGAAATACATGTAAATGCAATATTTTTTAGACCTCTCCAATACAGCCTGTAATGTTTATATAAAATACTAGGTCAACTCATAATCCAGCTAATGAAGCGCGTTCATTCAACATTTAAACATACAAGACTGACTATAATGCACAGTCAAACCGGTATAAGCGGTCACCTCTATTAAGCTGCCAACAGTCTTAAGCAGCCACATTTGCTATTTCCAATTTCTACGCTCTCAGAGCAATTTGACCTGTATTAAACAAAAACCTGTCTTAAACGGCCACTTTTTCTCCTTCCCCTGACTGGTTGCTTAAGACAGGTATGACTGTATCATTAGAACTGTAGAGAGACAGGTGGCATATAACAACATATAAGACAACATTAGGACATATCATTACCGTGTCATTATAAAAGAATACTCAAATATATAACAAATATACATCTTACTTGCAAACTCTCCTAGAATAAGAATACACACTAAGACTAAGACAATCTTCTTCACCATCTTTATTTGCAGACGACAATTAAAATTAAATTATATGTTTATACTGAACGATCGCCACAATGCAAATGACAATGTTGAGATGCAGTATCCGGCTATATATACTATAGTCGGATGCTTGTTTACGCACGTTCAGTGTCGTTAAAGGTTGCGATACTCTTCAATGTCAAGGATACCGCTTCATAATATGTCACGTATTGTTTCATTGAACTTTTAGTAATTTTATGGTGTTTTGCTTAACTTAACTTTCAAAATAATATTCTGCAGCAAAAATGTAAAGGGGTTGTTTGTATAAGGTTGACTATTTTGCGTAGAAATGAGGTTAATATCAGTGTTATTTGATCACTTTTACTGATGTATTTACTGCTTTCTTAAATATAAATACGCCTCACAGAACAGTTTATTTTGCAGTTTTACATACAGAGAATTTTTTAACTTACAGTGCACTTCGATTGAGAAACAAAGTTCTTACAACATAGACAAATTACTATAAGCTTTAATTTTTTTATTTCAAGGGAGGTAATCTTGAGTTTGATTTTTTGTAGCAGTTCATTTTTCAATTGCTCGTTTATTTAATAGTGTTTCTTTTCATTGATATATAGATTTACTTTTTGATGTTTGTCAAGGAACTTACATTACTCATCAATGTTTATTTATTCGTTGTCGAATTAGTACTTACGATTAATGTCTAAACGGACAGTTTGCACTTACCGAACTACTTTTCTATGAAAACTATTTCACCATATTATTTCGCGCCTTCGAAAATGACTTGCACAAGCTCAATCTCCTAGGATTTCTTGTACCGCACTACTTTTTCTCTCTGTCAACGTTGTGTAAAATAAAAACTAATAAAATAATATAATAAAAAAGTATATAATTATTTCATTCATACGAAATTTGTATTTATACTTTCGCAGATGCCTTAACAGGAGTTTTAAAACTAAGTTATAAATGGGATAATTTTTCGCGGAAGTTCATGTTAGTAAACAGGCATAAACATCTTTAAAGCAACTTTGGAGGTATGAAAGATTATGAGTACGGCTACAATAACTAAAAACCGTCATGTCTTTACGTTGTCAAATATGTCAGTAGATTACATATCGAATGACCCACACACGACCTAAGACGATGGAAGAGATAAATAGAGCATAGCTCGAGTAACGCTGTGAGAGGTCGGCACAAACTATGTAGGTTTATTTTTGTTAACTATTTTACATTGTCGTTATGACTGGATATTAGGTAACTAAAACACCTAGAAATATATGATACACATAATGAAATATATTTATTGTTTTCATAATAAACGGAATTTGATAGCGTTTTTAAAACCTGAAAGCTAAATTATAATATCTGAAGTGTGTATAATCCACTAATTAGCATTTCCAAATGCTACTTAGTACCGATCCACCTTAATGTGATTACCGCGTTTCACGTATATAATTAATGTTTCTGTTTATCAAAATGACACGCTACACGTGATTATATCACGTAGCGCACTTTCATATTTTCAGATTTTATATGCACTTGTGACAAGCTGTAACACTCACCATCCATTTCTAAAAGGATTTAACAAACACATAAATTAATGTACAAAAACCAACAACAACAACAAAAAAGCAGACACTAACCACAAATAGGCGGGAAGCGAACGGACAATAAGAATACTATTGAAATTTGTTTTCATTTATTCATGCATGACATTTCCGTTTGATTTTAATAATGCGGAATACAACTAATATCAAACAAAATAGAAAAGTGCAAAATAGAGAAATATATAGACAGAAAGACAGAGAAGAAAAAAAGTAGAATAAATAAGAACATTGTTAACACATCCTCCAGTTTTTCATAATTTCTATCCAACGGTGGTCTTGTCGGTGTTTTAAGGTCTCGCCGGTGTTTGAAGGTCTTGTCGATGTTTGAAGGTGTTCAACATTGAATCGGATGCGATACCAACTATTGATAACGCTGAAATGTTTTTTTCTTAATGGTACTTGGGTGTGGGGAGTCGGTTGAACAGCTTCATTTCGTGTCTCGTGTACGACTGATATCAGAAATCATTAAGAATATTTTACAATCTATATTGACTGTATTGGTCATCAGTCGTATTTCACATAAAACGATCACCAACTCTGAACACAGTGTTATACGATTTTTAATAATATTTGTGTCGAATTTTCAATGTTACATTTATATAACACGTGACATACCACACGTTACATATATACATACATTACAATTTACACAGTTTTGCTACCGTGTACACATGTGCGAACGAACAAACTTCACATGCCAATCTAAGAGGATCTTCCGCAATATATCAAACCAGGCTGTAAATAAATCAGACATGGATTGAGGCAGTTTCAGTTCATTTTCTCAGTGTCGATGTAAACAATCTGGGTATTTTAGTAGATATCTGAATAAATGTTAGTTTTACACCCACCAAGTCAACATTTTCTGATAAAACATTATACTGCACCGTTCTGGTGTAATAACATATAATAACATATAAGCCTTAATATAAATGGAGAAATAGGCAAATACCTATAACTAAATCAGACAAATTTGATCACTTTACGATTGGAATGTTCCGGTTGAGGATCGAACTCACGTCCTTCCACATACGAAGCAGACGCTTTACGGCTTACGCGGCAGACGCTCTACGTCTCTCACAACTATTACATACCCCACAGGGCTCAATTCTAACATTTATGTTCAAAACACAATGGAAATACAAAATTTGCAGCATGTGCCTGGGCTCAAATTCTTCACCGGTTCAAGATATGCAATGTAAAGAAAAAATCATACTTGACCAGGTTTTTTTTTATTTCAATGTTATTGTGATACCTACCCATTTCCGGATTAATAACATGTCAACTATTTGCCCACGATTCGGTTCGAACCAACACTTCTAAAATGACACAGAATTGCCTAGAAATATTGTATCAACATCAGAATTTTCAGTGGTGATTTCTAAAATATTGACCATTGGACACTTATGGTAGGAAAAAATAAGTTTCTGCGATACAAATCCTTGAAAAAAATAAGAAAAAGAGAAATAACGTAACTTTTATTTTTACCTCCTTCATCTGGTCCAGAGAATTCAAGGGAGATAATACTAATGTGAGTCCTCTACCCCTAGTCCACCGTTGCGATGAGAGTGGTAATTAGCTACAGTATGTTTTTTTATAGAAATTGAAAGACTTAATAGTTATAAAGTCACAAAAAGCTATCATAATATATAAGGGAAGTAACTTGCAAGTGAAAGTTGTTTCATTCTTCCAGTATTTACTTCCCTTGTTACTTTCATTCAAACACTTGAAATAAACACTTTGTTTTCTTTACTATATAAACAACAGCACAATATTGATTATTACAATTAAGTTAAACAAATCAAATCGTTCCATGGAACTACTTTTTATCGGTTACTGCGTATCTTGGTTTTAAAAGATACCGATTTATCAGCATGATCGTGAAGCCGGATAAACACATTGGGGGTAATTTATCATGTCAACAACTATTAGGTATAATTTAAACATAAATTATAGGCTGTTAATGCCATACGATCAGCGGGGAAGTAGTTCGAGGGTAAAGGTATTGTGATAAAGATAAAGCAACAAAAGGCAAATCATAAATTCTGTCATAAAATATATAAAGAAATTTAAAATTCTACAGCCATTTGCAAAACTGTTTTATTATTTGCAAAAATTATAAACTAATGATGTCACATATAGAAATAAATTTTTGTGAGCTTTCATTGTCGTTTAAGGTCCGGATGTACATTTATGCTATATAAATGTTACAAATCTAGACACATTTAATGTGCTTCCTTATTCAACAAGACTATTCAGAGGAACCTTTGTTCATAGTGTGCTGCACGTGTTGTAGTGGTAGAGCACCGAACCTATAATCGGAGGGCCGTGGGTTCGATCCTTCGCCACGGCTACGTGTGGTGTCTTTGAGCAAGACACTATTTCCACATATGTTAAGTACTGGTTCTATTCAGGAATACTTAGAGCGTGATTTGTCTATATATATATAAAGAACTTGTTTCACAATCGATGTAAAATAAATAAGTTTAAACTAAACGGTGTCTATACATGTGTCTTCCTACTGTCGTAACGTAGACTCACTGCTCTTTGCTTTTTTTTAAAAAATAACCCCTGTTCATAAATGTGCCTTCGTTTTTCAGATAAAACTATCATATAAATATAAACTTACTTTTCACTCACAGTCTTACGTTAGAACAAAAAGAAGACACACATAGTTACAGATGGAAAAATACAAATGATTTGTTTTTCTAATGTATAAGCCGGGCCCAATTAGCTCAGTCGTTAGCGCGCCTGACTATCAATCCAAGGGTCGTTAGTTCGAATCCCTGACTGGCCACAATCTCCTTGATGGTTTAAATAGACATTGCGTCTCATTATCAATCGTCTCTCTTTGCTGATTCAAGCGGGAAAGTTATCCGTCACTTGCGGAGATGGGGGTGCTCGAGTACTAGTTAACCGCTCAGGATCCCATGAAACAGTAGTTATGTTAATTGGTCGTCTGTTAGCCCTCGATGGCATAAACTGACGCTTAATATTCAATCAATCAAACAATCCATCCATCAATCAATCAATCAATCAATCTACTGTATAAACATGACCCTATTAGATGGGAATTCATGTATATGGACTAATGGTCATAATGAATACATGTATATTTACATAATTGTGACCAATAACTATTATTCATACCACGAACTCATTTTAGCAAAGAAACAGATTGACTGATTGATTGAATATTTAGCTTCATTTCTATGCCATCAAGGACTAACAGACGATCAGTTAACCTAACCACTGTTTCGTGGGTTCCTAAAAGGTTAACCAATAATCTAACACATCCCATCTCCGCAAATAACTGATAATTTTAATCAGCAATGAGAGACGAATGATAATGAGACGCAATGTCGTATATCGATAATATCGGATACTTTTGCCGGGCGGAGATTCGAACTCACGACCCTTGAATTGATAGTCAGACGCGTTACTGAATGAGCTAATCGTGCTCGGCTTAAAGAAACAGAAAAAAACGACACTACACTGCATGTCAGAATATAAAATTCAAAAGAACATTTCCTATGGCTGTAATTTCATTTTCACTCTGTCTACGGAGCAATTGAGAAATGTTAACACATATTCCTTATCTAGGATATTTTGATAGGGCATTTAAGATTTAAAATTTTTATTTAATTGACAATCAATACTTAATAAATAATATGGTCTTTACATTATACGAAGGTCCGGGCATGAAAGAGAGGTTAAACAAATCGGTAGAATGTATTTTGATTCAGTCTGATAAACGAACAAGACGTGTGCAGGATTATAAAAAAATCCTGAATGACTTATGTCAAATGCATGATGCGGATCTTTGAATGCGCGACAGATAGGGTAGAATAAGTGATATATAGTGCTTCTCATTTGTGATATTGTATTTAAGCATACGATTTTTTTTTACTCGAAACTGGCGTATATTATACACAACCGAAGTTACACGTGGTATATTTAAGCGTACAATGTTTTCAATGCACGTTACGTGGCACATGAGTATGTAATAATTTTCTAAAGTTGAAACATATTTTTGAAACATAGTTTTGTATACGTTTACTGTAGCTTCATAGCTGTGTGTACTTTCAACATGGCTTTGAATACTCGAAAAAAAAAGGTTGGATAACTCGGAAAATAGCTTGCCGTTGGACATAGATTGTATCCTTGAATACGTTCAATATAGCATTGGTATCTTTGAAACATAACTTAGAATACGTTCGATATAGCTTTGGATATGTTCAACATAGCTTCGATAATTTGAAATTTGAAACATAGCTTTGAGTACGTTCGAAATAGCTTTGGATATATTCAATATAGCTTTGGTATCTTGAAACTTAGCTTTGAGTACGTTCGCGACATAGCTTTGAATATGTTAAACATAGCTTCGATAACTTGAATAGGTGATATGGATTTTCATATCTATGAATAGGTGACATCGATGTTTATACCTTTGAATAGGTGATATCGATGTTTATATATTTGAAAAGGTGATATCGATTTATATCATTGAATAGATGATATCGGTGTTTATACCTTTGAATAGGTGGTATCGATGTTTATAAATTTGAATAGGTGGTATCGATGCTTATAAATTTGAATAGATGGTATCGACGTTATATCTATGAAGAGGTGATATCGATGGTGTCAGAATTGTTCTTAATACGTACAATACATCGCTTCGTATACAAGATGCTTCTATTCAACTAGTTTAGTTTTGAATACATAATCATAGTTTTAAATACGTGATGTATATAGTTAACGCAAAAAATGAATACGTGATACGTATCTTTTGTCACTGTACGTAACCTTTATATAAGAATCACAGATTTTAACATGTAGTAATTTGAGATATAAATGCACACAGTTTTGAGTTTATCCCTAACGTTAAAACACATGACCTATTCTTTTGAGATAAAGTTAAAATAAAATCGGATGCATAACTTAAATTTATTCAATTTGAATGCGTGAAGCATGTTCATTACATATGTGAATGTGTTTAACGTTATTCTTAATACATGATACTTATAATTGCATAAGTGATTTTATGTGTCTTCGAGAACGGGATTTATAGCCTTAAAGAATTCGTGATAATTTATCGCACATATAATTTAACAGTTGCAAGTCTACTGTTGCATTTTGGTTAAATAAGTAGAGTTTACTAAATCGTTGACCACGCAAAGAGTGTAAACGGAATTTGTCATGTAATCATTATATTATTTCAATTTATCTAAATATGTATTGGTAAAACTAAATCATTGACCGTGAAAGTAGAATACATGTATACCGACTTCATCACGTCATCAAATATTGTTTCAGTATTTTAAAATAAGCATAATTAATAAAATCATTCACAATGCAAATGCTGTAAAGGAACTTTATCATGTCGTCGTATGTTATTTCAATTGATTTAACATACCTGATAAACTTAAGTTTATTTGGCAGGTACTGAAATGAAATGTTATTCAGCCGGATTAATTGTGTGTTTTTTTCATCAAGTTAGTGTCCAGGATAATGAACTGCCACGGGCTGTCAATCAAACAGGTCGAGTATCCAATCAGCGATCGATATTATTTCCAGGGTCGCCATTTTTCTTAGACAAGCTAACGAGTTTTAAGTAAACACTACATTGTATTTACATGGAAAAACAGCGCCACGTGGTTAGTTGTAGGAGCGATAGTTGTTCTTACATCAGATCATCAGGTCGATTGTGATTGAAACCTACTCAATACAATTAGAAATAATATCAGATATATCTTGGTTCGGATCAGCAGAGTCTCATCTCGTTCCTTTTTCTAAGTCTTTCCTGGAAGGTCTCTCTGTTAACCGTACTTATAGTATAATCCGTGGCAGAGAAGTGTAAGGCGCCGCCTCAAGATCCCTTACCTCCCACCGCCGAGGTCCTATATTCGTGTCCCAATTTTTATGTGATTTTCTTATGTTGCCAATTATTTACGGAATAACGTTGATTCCCCGCAGATTCACCTTCCACCATCAAACGTCTGTTAGCCCTCAATGGCATAAAAATGATGCTAAATATTCAATCAATCAATCAATCAATCCACCAACAAAACTTGGTACGCCATATATAACCTGAAGTGTGTTGAAAATGGCGTTTAACCCCATTAAAAAATAAATGTTTACTCAACTTTTATAATTGGCATATTTGTTGACACAAATCTGTTTTTAAATAAAACCACTTGACTGTCCGAGTGTGATCACTGTGGGGGGATGATTTAGATTGTGTTTCTATTAAGTCAAAGACAGTTTGAGGGACATATGTTTATAATTTTGTTTTATTAACGCTCAATCTAAAATCTTGAAACATCCATTTATGTCTGGAACCCTCCGACAAAGGTTATCGATACAGATATAGAGTGAAACAACATGATCGCAAAAGTCCAATCTTTTATGAAGTTGTCAATAATATTTTTTTTTTTTTTACATTTTTGCGATTTCGCTCCGTCTCCAAGGGGAGAAAACACTAAGTGTCATACATATGAACCAGTGAAACTTTGTTGTTGTTGTTGTTGTTTTTGTATGGTGTTTAGCGTCGCTTTTAACAATTGTTAAGCCTTATCGCGACGGCATGTACTTGAAACAGTATTCTAAGCGCTGCCACACTGGAGTATCATGTCGCACACAAATGGTATGATACCCCCATCCAGTCGCATTATATTGACACCAGGCCGACCAGACCTAGAACTATCCTGTCAATGTTAAGCGTCAAGCGAGGAAGTTTCTAGAACCATTTGAAGCATTTTATTTATCCCGACCGGGGATCGAACCCACGACCTCGCGCATGTGAGACGGACGGTCTACCACTAGACTACCGCTGCGATGTGTATATCTCTGTTGTTATGGTGTTTTCTGATTTTGTTTCTTCATTAAGCGAATAATAATTATTAAATCTGTAAATTAGTACTGTACGAACCTTTTCTCCTGAGAATCATTTAAATTACCATCTCAAGCAGTTAAAGCATATTTTAAAAAATTGATGCAATTATCGATTGAACTGAAAAACAGAATTAACTTAATGAAATAAAGCGCTGCTTTTTTCCAAATATTTCATCGCTTTCTGTATTATCAATTAAGCGAAATCGCGTCACATGCTAGAGAAATTTCCCATTAAAGTAGGCAGTATGGTTTCTGTTCCATACATAAACACACAGTGGTTCTGTCATTTGAAGGCGACATTAAAATAATGACCAAGGCAAACTTCGATAATGTCAATTGAGTATTTTCTAAAGATTCTGGACTCATTTTAAATCTCTACATTGATTTATTGGCTCTGCGGTTAACACAGCGTTTAAACCTATAAAAATAAGTGATTCGAAACACGTGAATGCATTTTCTTTCCTTTATAAATGGAATTTTAAACATTTGTTTAGATACGTTGGACTGACTGTTAATCTGAGTGAACAAAAATTATTGGATTTATTTTTATTAGGTTTTGTTTTAATAGAGAGAGAGAGAGAGAGAGAGAGAGAGAGAGAGAGAGAGAGAGAGAGAGAGAGAGAGAGAGAGAGAGAGAGGGAGAGGAGAGGAGAAAGTAGAAAGAGAGAGTAATTAAAATAGCATACAGTGTCCAATCTTCTCAGTATGGTTAATATTTGACAATGGATATAAAACTAAATATCGAATACTAGTTCACACATGTAGAAAAATATGTTTTATATTATTTATTCAAGTATAAACAAATTATTTTCAATAAACAGGTGTACGATTTTTACTAAAAATTTGGACACATTTTTTTTCTCTCATAATTTCAGTGTTTGAAACAGTGGATTACCATAAATAATCCACTGAGAAATCTCTATAATTCATCAAAAAAGCATAAAATAGTATTGTTTTAATACATAAACAGTTTGTCAAAATTTACGTTAATATTGGCTATATATTGAGAGTTGTTAAATGATACACTTACATGTACCGCTACCGGATCAATATGAAAGTGGGTGATTCTTAAAGCTTAAATATGAAAGAGTTGGTCATCAGGTAGCTCCTGGCAACGCGTTTCTGTTTTAAAATGTTTTGTTTTTGCTTCTGTTTAGAAGTGTATGACATTGTCACGTCTCAACACCTGTGGATCTTAATTTTATCTTTACTGTTGTAGGAATGCTCGTATTTTTTTACGGAAAATATATTGACAGTTGATAAGATCAACCGCTGGTTTAATGGATAATAGTTTATTACCAGCCATATTCAAAAAATGAGAAAAAAGGATTTACTACATCTTGTTTATGCAAACAAATTAGTAGCTATCTACCCGGTGTCGGATAAGGAAATTGGGCGTGATTAGTATTGTTATATGTATATAACTAAGCTGTGGTGAATACAGAAAATACGAATATTCGGTTTCGTTTTGGTACGTCCATATCACGCAAAACTGTAGTTGTAGATAGTATAGTTAATAAATTGATAAGGGAAATACGGATAACACTTTTATATATTTCATAGTGTGTAGCTCAAAGTACGCATTTGTGTGAATGCTTTTAGTGCGTGTATGTGCATATGGACACAGTCTCGGGAGAGCTGGGTCCGTTCTATATACCGAGTGTGAGACGAGATTTTAATTTAAGATGAAGCTCGAATGAAGCATACGTTATATAAGTAAGTTGGTTTAATGTTATTTTAAACATATATAAATTTGGCCTAGCAGATTTTCAAAAAAGTAAGTCGATTTACATACAGGTCCGGTAAGCTCAGTCGGTAGCGCGTCTTTTTGTCATTACAATGGTCGTGAGTTCGAATCTCCGTTTGCGTCTCATTGGCATTCATCTCTCGCTGCTGATTTCAGTGGGGGAGTTATAAAAGGGGATAGTGTGTTTAAGTACTGGATAATCTTCCAGGAAAAATGCTTCTATCTTAAATTTAGAAATATTAAACTAAGTTTTTCTGTTTTTAAACTAATTTGTAAACTTAATGTCATGAAATATTACCTAAATACTTCCTGCGGACATTTGTATACCTGGTATAGCATAACACAAAATGGTATTCTAACTCAACTAAATTTTGATTACAAAGCTTACACAGGCGATTAAAGGTCAGCTACCATCATTGTAACGAGAACTCCGATTGGCTGAAAAAGGTATATATATGTTTAGGGCACATATTTTGATAGTAAGCTTATTTGTGGTTGGATGAAAATGTCAAACTGGCAAATTATCACAATAAAATTTAAGTTAATTATGTTTATGTCAATAAAAAATTACTAAAATTGACTTAATTAATTTTATTAAGAAAACTGTATGGAGAGTAAAATTGGTGCAATTTAATCTTTCTTCATGCTTAAAGAGGAGGCACCCAACTTCAGGGGAAAAAAATGATTAAACGTTAGACTTTTTTGAGCCGGACTATTTTATTTGAGTCTGGGAAAGTTCTTTAATATAATATAATTCAGGACTTTTCAGTCCGTGAATGATACAAAAAGTGTCATTACGGTCAGTCGTCATAGTGTAAGCCTATGTTGAAAAGTGGCGTTAAACCCCATTAAAAAAAGCCCGTGGAAAACGCAATGGTGGTAGCTGATCGAAATGTGTAGATAAAAATAACGGAACACGAGAATTGACTGTCTGTTTACTTTGCCCACGAATATAAAATCTTACACATTTAACGCGTCAAAGTGGTATAAACGAATATTGTCAATTAGCAAAAACCGAATATCATAATGAGTGGAAAAATTGATATTTATATATAAACTATTCAGTTACTTCTTAACTAGATACTCCGTCGTTTAAATCCACACTTAAATATAGAGTAATATCTGTGTGTAGATAAGATGTATTCGCTTAGATTTTTGTATACGATACAATTAGTATTGAAAAAAACTCGATACCGTTTTAAATTAAACACGCAATTGAAAAGGGGTTTGCAATTTCTCCACGTAATCTTATTTCATATTAAATGTAATTTTCAATAGCATAGATAGAAGATTGTTGTAAATTGAATGTACTACAATTAGTAAATTTGTAATCATTTGTAAGCTCATCATTGTCTGATGTGTGAATCCGAAGAAAAAAGTGCATACTTTTATGCATTCAATAGAGAAATGATTTACAATTTAAATCGCGCAGTTTGTGTAGAGTTTATATAAACGGCCCTGGCTCTCTTATCTTAACCACCCTGAATCGTTTTTATTTTATCTTCCCTGTCATGAAATTGAGTTTTAAATGTGTTTACTAAACACAATTGACGTGCATTTATTTGCACTTGTAAACCACACCGAATGATTTATTCGTTCATTAACTTCGAGCTTAAAAAGATCAAAAACGTTTTGCGCAGAAAGTCAGAAATACTGAGACGAAATGTTGCGAAATGCACACTGAGATTTGGACCGGTTATATGTTTTGAGATCTTCAGATAATGGAGTGTGTGCAAATATTAAATGATCACTCTGTCAAGATAAAATAACGTTTGATGCTGTAAAAGTTGAAGTGGTAAGGTGAACATTGGAATACATGATCGCTTTTTTTCGAACATGATAATGTCATTATCGTTGTGGGACAGAACATATGTTTAAATGGCAATACATATAGGCGAAATCAACGTATATAAATGTAGAATGTAATCCAAATCTGTAGTTAATGGAAATTGAAAAAATCTGTAGGGGAAAAGGTATATGGATAGCTAAGTATAAATATATAAATACATTAAACTAATTAAATATGCTAACGGACACTTCGATTAAGATTTGGTAGATGCATTGTGCTTTCAAATTTAAAAAATTCTAATTCTGAAAGGATGTAGTTATTTCTTTCTTTCATTATCTCTAGTTTTTATGGATTACCGAGACCTCGTTCATAAGTGAACATTGCGTCAGACGTGTTATTGTTGACCATTTTCAATGGACGCTGTGACTTTACAAGTGCATGTTAAATGTTTTTAGGACATTTTTAAAGTAATGGAGATAAGCGTGACCCCACTGGGGATTCCTCTCATCAGACACAAATCTGAACCTTTACCGCAAATAGTGTTTAGTAATGCTGAAGATGACAATTTAGAAAATGAAACTAACCGCACCCATGAAACGGAAGTAGTTAGAACACCATTACCAGATGTTGGCGGATCACCGGAAGTAGTGTATGGATTGATGCCAAGAATGGCTTGGATGTACAGGTAAAAAAATAAAACATAAATCTAAATTCACTTTACTGCTGCAAATCACCATCTACTACTTGTTAAAATATTTAATTGTGATTATTGTGCAATGGAATTTTAATTGCAATAAAACATTGATTTGCAATTAAATATAAACATAATTTTAATCTTATTACAATGCTATAAATCTCATCGTGTTATTGTGTTTATTAGTATATGTTTTTCATTATTTATTATTTCATACTTACATGCGTATCATTTTTTCGAATAAAAAATGTGATTGAAACGTTTCAATAGATCAAATATACACTACTTAATGGACACATTAAGAGCGATGTCATTAAAATATGATGCGTAAAAGAAGAAAATAATCTTCAAAACACCAGTTATATTTTTTAATTGATAATGTATAATATAGGATGCCATCTCTCACTATTCCTCGGACATTTGTCAAATAATTAAAATTGAGTATTCTTTGAAACATTTTTTAAATTAACGGCTAGAAGAAAAAAGAGAGCCTAAAACTACAGTGTCGATTTTCATGCGGTTGCAATTAAAATTAGGATAGTTTACCTTGTCAATGTTATGTTTTATCTTTATCAAACTTAACACAGTCTTTATCAAAGTAAAACTGGAACAGATTTGAAACCAGACAAATCGGATCAGATGTACCTGTGTCACCTTGTGAACATCCCAGTACACCTTTTTTATTCTCTTGTTCTTCCATACGTCAGCCATGACAACGGCCACATTGGATTAAACACTAAATACTTTTGACCAATAATTTAATGCAAAAATACCGTCATATAGTGTCTGTTGAACACTCTGACACATATATTTTGATATCTTTCAAACTTTATCAGTGTTTATAATTTAAAATCTAGAAATGTTCTTGACTTTTGAACCATTATTATGTACAACAATGTGCGTAATGAATGAAACAAATGTCACTTTGTTGCAAAATTTAACCCAGCAAATATACTGAATGGAACAGCCAACCCGCCACATGACATTTTATGTACCCGACAATTTATGTATTTTCTCAAAATGTATTGAAGCAATTTCCTTGAAATTTGGACTTGAAAAAGAACGAATAGTTAGGCTATGTAAAACTGTTATATAGTGTCTGCTAATATCCTATTCAAGTTTTAAAAACGCTACTAAATATTTTGACGAAAGTATTGGAAATACAAAAGTGGCTGGGTAGCTGTTCTGTTCATATTTAGAAATGATGTTTCTTTAAGTCGATCATGTTACAAGACCATCTACACGGATATATGAGCTTGTGATTGAAATCCAGATTTTAATGTATATGTTCCATTGTTTGATCTTGTTATGCATGTTTCGATATCGGACACGATCAAAGGAATATATGTTTTACCTAGAAACTCATATTGCACGACTTGTATGTTAGATGTAATAATATAGATGTTGTTAAAGTTTTATTATCTTATAAACTTGTATATAGCCCAACAAAGCTTTAACCCTTTACCCCATAGAATACGCGTTTTCCCGCACCAATATTAGAAGGCTTTTGAAAAAAGTGCAGGAAGAATTCAGATTGCTCGTCACGAGCAATCTGAACACTTCTTGCACTGTTTTCCACTCTTTCAGCTAATATAAACATAATTACCCCATTGCTGATACGTGGTGAATTAATGCTTTCAATATTAAAGGTGTCCAAAGGTGTCTATATGAAGTAAAGGGTTAAACTTCCAATCTGCAATTTTTTATGATATAACTTATTAAGTGTTTTATGATATCGCATGGTATATGGTGTTTATTAGATATTGTATTTTAGGACTAATAATATAAATTTTGTCATAGTTTTATCATTTTATAAACTTGTTTATTGTCCAACAAAGCCTTAAACTCCAATCTGTTTTTTTTAAATAATATAATTTATTAAGTGCTGTATGATACCGTATTTAATTTTGCCATGGTTATTAGACCTATTCCTCATGGATCTCAGACCTTCTGGAAATAATGGAAATAAACTTGTCAAACTTGTTAAACTTGACATAATCGCTTGAACTAGTATTTAAAACAATCATATCTTATCTGACTCAAAACACGTCTAATGGCTATTTCCAACGGATGTCACTATTCTAGCCTATTTGTACGTGTTACATATACTTACAAAAATGTCTTCTATCGGATTTCAAGATGTAGAGCGATCACATGCCGTTTTCGATATCTTGTTTTAATGTTGTGTTTACATCCTTTGTTGTTAGTCGGCTTCTGTGGTTGTTAATTTCCAGCTTCCCATTCATGATTATCTAACATTTTTATAGTTATACAGTCAAACCTGTGCCTGCGGTGACCTCTATTAAGCAGCCTCTTGTCTTAAGCAGTCAAATTTGCTTTTTCCAGTTTCTAAGATTTCAGAGCAAATTAACCTATATTAAGCAACAACCTGTCTTAAAGGGTCACGTTGGCACCTTGTCTGGTTGGCTGCTTTAGACAGGCTTGACTGTATATTATAATGTTCAGCATTATTAATTAATGACAATTTTAGATACATGTTTTAAAGATAATTCAATGTAAAATTAAATTTTATTTTTTCTGGCATGAATATACTAACTAGTATATGAATAAACTGTTGCATGTCATGGGCAATAATGGAAATAAGAGGTAATGTGAACCTCTTTTGTGTGTGTTTTCCTTGGTATTGATATACATGTTACAATATGATATAGTGTTCATGATTGTATATTTAATTATGCAACATGTGTTTTATTCATGTATGTACCTCTGTGATACCGAAATGAATCCATATGTAAGTTCAAAATGATTCAGTCATCATTTAATATTCGGCCACCTGACCTTTATCACAATTGAAAATTTATTACTACAGCTAAGAAACGTCCATTTTAACTTGAATTGATGTTAAACTAGTCATTACTTAGCTGTTATAATAATTTTTCAATTTTGATAAAGGCCAGGTAGTCGAAAATTAAATGATGAGTGAATTACATTGAACTGATGTGGTATATTTACTTCCCTGAGGAAGACTTTTTGAATGAAAATGTAAATTTATCTTTTCTGTTCTCATATAAAACTGATATATCTGACCTCCCCGTTCACAGTGGCAGTTATAAATATCATTCACAATAATAAAAAAATGAATATTCCCCTGCATGTAATATAATTCATTTTATATTCTTTACAGATAAGAATTTGTTGACAAAAACCATAAATAATATTGTAGATATTGGCCCATCCTTTAGACTTGAAAAGAAGGCGAAAAAATGTGATTGAAAGAGGCAATCTGCCATCTATTGCACACGTACTCGAATACTCTAGTGTCTGGCATGCTTATTCATTCTACCATTCTACTGACAGAACAAACGCTTAATGCATTGCCAGTTTAATATTTTGTTGGTAAAATTAAATACTACATTTCTCTTATTCTTCTGGCTGATGAAGAGTAAATATTTCTGCTATTCTGATATACAAGCTGTTTTTTTTTGGTGTTTTTTTTTTAAAAAAAAATCTGCTATTCTGCTATTTTGCTAATTTGATCGTGTTAGTTCGTTCCTTTGCTGTTTCTTTTTCGTTCATTCGTGTTTTAAGTGTTATTGTTTCTCAAATCCGGAATATGTACGGGTGAGTTAAATAATCAGAGTAGTGGCCGCTCACACCAGAGGTCGCGGGTTCGATCACCACATTGATCCGATGGCCTCTCAAAAACAACGCTCAGTACTGGTTCCACCCAGTAAACGGAATCGAAAGGGATTCCTTTAATTATGTCTTTCTTTACTTCTCAATCCAACAAAAATAATTAATATTATCTAAATATATGATCATCAAAAGCATAAAAAAATGCTAAGACAGTGATGTCCGTTGAAAAATCTTTGCACAGATAAATAGTGTATTTGACAGTTAATTACTTCTCGTATTACATTCGACAGGAGTGGTATTTGGTTGACTTACCTTATTGACAGCCTTTTGTGTACTAACATATCTACTTTCGTTGACTTTTACGCGTCAATTCACAGCTCTGTATTGATCTATATAAAATATGATTAAAATGAAAGCTTAAGTGTGGATGCCAGTGTGGATATAAGAAATCTACCCTCGATTCACCACAGTGTTGTGTTACCGCCTTATAATTTCTTAAGGAAATTGATTCTGTTAAAGGAAAGTTTTTAATTAGTGTAAATAAGGTGCGCGGAGTGCATGTATTAGGGAATTAATTAACTAGTCCGTGTAGCCGCGCTGGGTGGGATGAGAGGTTAAAGGAAAAATACTGGACAGGCTCGTGCTAGAGGAACATGTTTTTGTGTGAGTCTTTTTCCAGTTTTTCTTTCTTCGTACTTTATGCATCTTATTAATGTAGATATGTGTCTGTGAGCAATGTTTATCAGCAGAAAAATTGATTATTCTACAATTCAATACTTTTCTTTTAAACTATCGATGTTATTGGCACGGTTATAAGGGCGGGCGAACCCCTTTAACGGAGATATTTTTCTTTTTACTGAATATGCGTAAAATCTCGATTTTTCCTATAACTGCCTAATGTTATTCCCGATATATTCGGTGGCATTACATATTCAATTAAGCATGAATAAAACTTAATAGAAAGTATCACTATTTCGATTTTCTACATTTGCCTCTCTTAATCTCACTTATATGAGTTTAAAAAAAAAAAAGAAAAAAAAAATGACATCAAAACAAGGATTGCTCTTATGCCAGCATGTGGACAATTTATATGTAAGATTTTATGACGTCTTCATATCATTACGCCGTACGTACCATTGTGACGTCGTGACGTAATGACGTCGTTGCTATTGCTTCAATTATTGTACATGATACTTAGCAAAAAGTGACAATGTAAATGGATTAACGCCTGTACAGTTTCTTTTAAATGAATAGATATGCATAAAAAGCAGGAAAAAACATTGAATTATGCTGTTGGATGAAGGAACAATCTGGCAAAGATGGCGTACCGCTACAATCTTCCGGATCTTAAGTAGGCAGTGAACTAGTGTGTGTCATGGCGATTTATTATAATTATGCTCAATTTAAGTAAATACAGCGCAGGTAAGATTTTTAGGAAATTTATATAAGGATACAACTCTGGCAGGAAACACAATATCGCTCATTCAAATGCATGACATAATATATTCAAATTTATGAACTGGCATATTCATTTAGAATGATTTATATTCCGTATTGAAATAACAAGCAATCGTTAGTTTTGATATGTGATATATTGGAGTGTGCGGTCTAGCGGTAGAGTATTAGGAGCCAAGATAGGAGGTTCGATCTTCCGCCACGGCCTTGTGTAGTGTCCTTGGGCAAGACACCTTTTCTGTATAAAGTCTAATATGCTTAGTACTAATTCTACTCAGGAAAACTTCGAGCGTGATTTGTCTAACTTGTTTCACAATCAATGTAAAATAAATAAGTTTCTTTTGAGGAGAGAAACTATATAAAAATCATTTTCTTTAGAGCCGGGCCCGATTAGCTCAGTCGGTTACGCGTCTGACTATTAATCCAAGGGTCGTGAGTTCGAATCCCGCCCGGTAACAGTCTCCGTGATGATTGATATACGACATTGTGTCTCATTATCATTCCTCTCTCACCGCTGATTCAAGTGGGAAAGTTATCAGTTACTTGCGGAGATGGGGTGTGCTCGAGTACTGTTTAAACTTTCAGGATCCAAGGGAACAGTGGTTAGGTTGACTGATCGTCTGTTAGCCCTCGATGGCATAAAATTGAAGCTTAATATTAAATCAATCAATAAACCAATTAATCATTTTCTTTAGTTTCCATCCTCTTTGCTATGCATATTGTGGAATACTTTGTACGTAACTGAAAATAAAATATGTTTAAACCAATCATATTTATCCAGCATACGACTCAAACGAATACAAGTCAAATCTTTTCAACATAACCATGCCAACATTAGCATACAAATAGAGAAACAGTAAATGATTGCTATTTCAACAGATTCAGAACAGTCATGTAATCTGAAAACCATTTCTTATCCTTAAATACAGTAGAACTTCATTGGCTCGAAAACGGATTGCTTGAACACCATATATAATAGCTAGAACTACGTATCTTGTCACGAACGAATTCCCATTTCGATGAATATACATGTCATGCATGGTATGATAGTGAACAATGCTTGGCTCGAACAACTCTTAAATCGAACTAAATTGTCCAGTCTCGCAAGGTTCGAGCCATCGAAGTTCTACTGTATGTTACTTTTACATTTATTGCTTCGAAACTGCCAGTTTACCAAGTCTGAGTTTGAGAGTAAAAAGTTTGAACATTTTTAACCAAATTTAAGAGATATATTTGTAGTTCTTTTTATCTATTTTTTTTTATTTTGGCAAGGCGAGATACTGCGCGTTACATTTTGAGATAATTACAAAATACAAGGACCGTAAAATACCAATCGATTATAGAATATACTCTCTGCCGTTAAGAAAAATAATACATATGTATGTAAAAATATGTGTTGACTAACGATCTAGGATTACATACCATACCACGATCAGCGCGTGGTCCAGGGTTAGAGCATCAGATTTAAGACCAGGTTGTGGGTTCGATCCTCCGCCACGGCCTGTGTGGTGTCCTTGAGTAAGACACTCCACCCGCATATCCTTAGTACTGGTTCTACCCAGAAAGAGTTCGAAAGTGATTTGTCTGAGTTGCGAGAACTTAATTTACAATCAATGTAAAATAAAACAAAAAATACCGCGGTACAGATTTTATCTTTATCCGCATATATTTATACTGTATCTATCCATGGTAAGTGTAAGTCTACTTCAAAATCGATATAATACAATCAATTAAATTTTAAAAATAAATAAGATAAATAAAGTAAAAATAAATAAAATATACTAATTATACAAATATTCAATTCATCTAAACTATAATGCAAGCATTTATAAACATTCCACGGATTTGTTCGGATAAAGACGTGGTTACGAATAAAGGATTGTTGCATTAACGAGATTTTACAGCAAATAAATCTTAACATATCATGGGTGTGTAAGGGAATAAATCATTGTTTTTTTACAAAGCGTAAAGAAATATTTTGGCAGGTATCGATGTCAGACCATGTCAGTTCTTTCATACTGAAGATAAATTTTATTTACATATTTTTTTTGTCTGACGTAATGTTAACAAAAGTCAATTAGCAGTTTGTAAACCGCGCGGTTCTATTTTTAAACTATTGAATAATTTGATAAAATACAAAACTACGCACAAAAAACTTGCTTTAAACAAATTCAACCCAAACATACTTATAGTCAGTTTTTTTTCTGTTTTACAATTGAGGTTATCAATAGTATACACCATGTACCGAGTGACTACTGTCTATCACGTCCCCAAATAGTTTTGTTTCTAATCTTTCAAAGAGTTTTGTTTTTTTATTTCTGACGGCTAGTGTTGAGTTTTATATTAGCGAGAAACTTTATCGTAAGATTTTAAACTTGAACCAGAAGTTGACTAAGTGACACGAGCTGCCTGAAAATGGAATAGCTCTATCACTGTTTGTGGACATAGTGGAATTTTAATTTATGATACATTAATAAAATCACTGAGTGTTAGTTTTGATGAGTTCGGAATGGAATCTCGGACCGTTTTATCATGGCCGTAAGTATGATATCGTTCTCTGTGTTGACCACAAGTCATTATGATACATAGACAGGGTGATTAATTTGATTATTTTTAAGTATATACTGGGAATATTTGGTGAAATACCATTTTTATTTCATCGATTGAGTGTGATTATAAACGAGTGAAATAATCGATATTTCACTGGTCAAAAACTTTTTTTTATTATTATGATTAAAAACAATAAAATGACCTTGATTTATAATTATAATTGTACTGTTGTTACTGGGAAAATGATAAATTAAGTCACTGAGAAATCTCAATAATTAACTAAAATGCAAAGCAAGAAAGTGATGAAGTTTTAAGTAACGTTTACTTTGTACCCACAAAACGTGTACACGATACGTACATATACAGTCATGTTGCATATATATATATATAAGAACAGAAATAGGAGAGAGGGGTGGGGTGAGGATAGGGGGAGGGTAACACAGGTAGCTTATAGTACTGTGTTTTATCTAGCGTTTGTCTTTAATAATGTCTTCAAGAGATATCGATATTTATAGATATTTATCGATATTTATACTGTAATTGATTAAGCGTACATACATGATCAGAAATAACTGCTTCACTTTCATTAACGTACATGTATAAATAAAGCGGACGATGGGGTAATGGATAGAGTGTTTGCCTCTCAGTAAGGTTAGAGATTCGATCCCATGACCAACCCAATGGCCTCAAAACTAACATTCAGTACTGGTTCTATACTTACCACTTGCACTGACTCGAGAGAGATTCTCTTGAATTTAAACACTAAACACAAAGAGGATAGACTAAAATAATAAACAGAAATTATGTATAATCTCTACAAAAGACAGAAACAAAACACAACAAAAATGACATCAAAATACATAATTATGAACGCACAAATGGACATTTGGTTGTCCTCCGTTGTCATCTAACGAACACTGACCTCTCGCCGCCAACCTCGTGGGTTCAAGCCTCGCTCGCTTCAAAGTTTTAAAATGTGAGGAAGTTTTCAAGTTAAACAAAATATAAAGGTGCCATATATAACCTGTTATATGTTGAAAATGGCCGCCACGGTTAAACAATATTTGTTTTCTTTATTCCATGACAATACAGTGCAGTTATATTTTGTTTCAATATGTTTGTGATATCTTGGCGGTATCGAACGTTAGTTGTAAAAAAATAATTACACACAAAAATGTGTAGCGGTGACACTGATTGGTAATTAAAAAAATTCCCTAATTAGTTTGATAAAGCGATAAATATAGGTAACGTGCTTCGGTATAATTCTAGTATCACGATAATAGGTAAAACATACATGTATATTTAGTTAGTATATATATTTTAACTATATATTTTTACTACATATATTTTTTTAAAATGTGTAGGGTCCTCCCCCGGGTCGTGTGATCTAAGGCTCTGTCGTTATATGATCACTTACCTCTCACCACTGAGGTCGCGTGTTCGGGTCCAGCTCGGTTCAAAAACTTTATGTGAGAAAGATTACCAGTTTCTTGCGGAGGACTTATGATGTTGAAGGCGGAATGATTTTGTATTTTTTTTTTTTTTTTTTTTTTTTTTTTTTCAGATTTTGCATTGTTTTTCGTCGATTTTGCATTGTTTTTTCATTTTTATTTTTTTTTCATTGATTTTGCATATTTTTTCTTTCGTCGATTTTGCATTGTTTTTTTCTTTCATCGATTTTGCATTGTTTTTTGCATTGATATTGCATTAAATTTACATTGAATTTGCATTAAATTTGCACTGAGTTTGCAACATATACATTTGAAATTAAACATTTAGTATGTATGTATACGTTTTTATTTACCCTCGCGCTTTGAACTGATCATTTTGGCGAGCAGAACATTTGAGTATTCCCCTTCGTTACTTATATTCTTGTATCACAATAGGGTCACTAAAGCTTCAACTTTTCAATTGTTGACACATGTTTTGATATTCAAATATTTACGTTCTTAGGATTGACGAATATTCGATCCGGACTGGGGAATAAACAGCTATGGAGAATAATTCTATTGTAAATATTACAAATCTAATATGTTTATATACTATGAAATGTAATGTGTTGAAATTGGCGTTTTTGCAATTAATATTGGACGCAAGTATCGTCCGTGGTCGAGTGGTCACAGGCGTCGTCTCAAGACCACGTATCTCTCACCGCTAAGGTTGTAGGTTCGAGTCACGCTCGATCTAAAAACTGTGAGAAAGTTTGCCAGTTACTTGCAAAAGGACGAGATGCTTCCTCCATCTATAAAACTTTGTATGCCATATACAACATGAAAAGTATTGAAAATGGCGTTAAAACTCATTAAAAAATAAATTTTGGAAATAAAATGATTAACCGCCCCGAAAAAATAACAACAACAACAAAAAAACATCAACAAAATGCATCTGAAGTCTGCTACCACCACTGTAATTCTTCTAACACTGGCGGAAAAATCGTACAAGACTCATTCATTTAAATATCCCCCCCCCCCCCACCCCACCCCACATTGTTTTGTCCAAATACCGATCGACTAATTGTTGAGTTAATCGATTGTGTGAAGCACTTTAACACGCCTTTGTTTTAGTAACAATAGCCCGTAATTCAACTACCGGTCACGGTGAATGAAATGTAAAGGTCGCAGGCCTAAATCACTTAAGCAAATACAATCTAGGTTATTCCAAATGATATAGATTACGTGTTTAAATCCATAAGTGTTTTTTTATTGGAATAGCTTTTAAACGATTTAAGTGTTGATTTTATGCAAAGGAAATTTACGACATATTCAAAGAGTGATTTTGAAGGATTTGGATTTCATTTTTATCACGGAGTTGTTGGTTTAAACCCGTCAATGTTAAAAATAAACAATACTCGAGTATTTATAAGTGTTTATTCAAGTTTTTGGATAGGGGTTTTGGTATTATCTTTACTAACATTCGTGTTTTAATTATTTAAAAATCAGTGTGAAGGCGACATTTTTCTTTAACATGCATGTCGTATACACTTAAAGTATACTCGCGAAACGCGGCCTTTAGAAAGTGGAGTAAGATTTCATGTGAAAAAAAATGTTTTAAATCTTAAAAGACAACCAATACAATTACAGGATGACGTAGGAGACATAGTTTTAACAAAAAGTGTGTATAGCTATAAAAAATATTAACTATTAACTATATCAACTGATATATTTCTTTAGCAATTGAACTTTTAAAAATCGTGTTTTTTTTATTCACTCAGACATGTTAATTCGAGTATAAAAATACATACGCCCTCACTTAATATATCCCGCGAAGATGTCGATGGGAATAAATAAGTAGGGCAGTAGATTTAACGGATTTGGAGACCTCTTTACCATTTAGGAATAAACGAATAAAATATGTTTTACGGCTCATTTATAAATTTGCGTTTTTGACATTCCTATTGAAAGGGGTGAGGTTATATACGGATCTAAGAACATTTTTTAATATATTTTTTTAGCATTATATAATTATTGGTTCTTTGTTTCGTGTTCAATGTATACACATTTGTACAGGGGAATTAAGCTAATAAAAGAAAAATAATGTCAAAAGATACACATTCTGTATAGTAAATGGCATCGTCGGATACCCACACGTAATCCATTTCGATACTCCCCGTTCATCACCCGTGGGATATTATACTAGCTTTGCGTCGTTTCTACCAAGCCGCAACGCAACCATATGATTGGTTCCTTCACGATTTCAGGAAGGGAACGTTATCCTATCGCAACGCTAGTTTCATGCAAACGCTGTTTTGATTACACGTTAACGTTGGCTGAATTTTGTTCTGTTCTGTTCAAATAAAACGACGTGGAGGTAGCGTTATTTCCCACGGATGATGGATGGAGAGTACCGGAATTGACACCCGTGGTATCCGACGATGAGTAATTGGGCACTCACACACATACATACACGCACATTTAGCGTGAGATCTCATCTCTCATCTTCGACCACAATCCTACCACGAGTCACCAAAAAGCTTAATGGCTGTCAGTGGGCTGGTGAACTTCACCACCGCTATCACTACCATCACCACCATCATCACCAACCACCACCACCACCACCACCGCCACCACCAACTACAACAAACATACCAACAACAGCAATTGACCTACCGTGGACTGTCAATCAAAGAAATCGATAAGCTAAATAAATACGATTTTGTTTTCATGGCCGCCATTTTCCTTAGACAAGCGAACGATCGTTAAGTAAACACTACATTGTATTAACTTTGACAAATAACGAGCGGTAGTAGCTCTTGCGTCAGGTCTAATGTTACGGCAACTGCTACGGTTCCACAACGCTGAGGGTTCCAAGGCATTGTCTCAAGATCACGTATGACCTCTCACCCCTGTGACAGTGATTTCTGGACGCTTCAGGACAATTTTTAAACACAGACCAAGTCTGTTACTGAATGCCATATGTATAACCAGCGCCCTGTATAAATAGGTAAACAAAAGTGAAGGGTTCCCAGTTGATCATCAGAATTTTTTTTCTCCATTTGTCGGGCCCGATTAACTCAGTCGGTTACGCGTCAGACTATCAAGCCAGGGTCGTGAGTTCGAATCCCCGTCCGGCAACAGTAACCGTGATGATTGATATACGACATTGCGTCTCAATATCATTCGTCTCTCACCATTGATACAAGTTGGAAAGTTATCAATTACTTGCGGAGATGGGGTGTACTTGAGTACTGGTTAACCGTTCAGGATCCCAGGAAACAGTGGGTAGATTAACTGATCGTCTGTTAGCCCTCGATGGCGTAAAAATGACGCTAAATATTCAATCAATCAATCAATCAATCAACCAATCAATCAATCAATCAATCAATCAATCAACCAATCAATCAATCAATCAATCAATCAATCAATAACCAATCAGCCAATCATCCAATCAACCAATCAATCAACCAATCAATCAATCAATCAATCAATCAATCAATCAATCAATCAATCAATCAATCAATCAATCAATCAACCATTTGTCTGATATATTAGGCATCAACAAACCATTATCGTATATACTTAGTACTGGTTCTACCCAGAGAGACGTCGAGCGAGATTGTTTAAGTTGGGTTCGATCCTCCGCCACGGCTATGTGTGGTGTCCTTGAGCAAGACAATTTTTTCTGCATAAAGTCTATTATGTTTGGTTTCTGGTTCTACCCAGGTACACTTCGAGCGGGATTTGTCTAAGTTGGGTTCGATCCTCCGCCACGGCTATGTCTGGTGTCCTTGAGCAAGACATTTTTTTTTGCATAAAGTCTATTATGTTTGGTACTGGTTCTACCCAGGAACACTTTGAGCGGGATTTGTCTAAGTTGTAAGAACGTGTTTCACAATCGATGTAAACTTAATAAGTCTTCCAACAAATAAAACTATGATCATTACGCTGTCACCTAAGCTGATTCGTCTATGTTATCAATCCAACTAGAAAATTAACAAAGTTTCAAAATATGACAGTCTTAAAAATAATACAAGGGAAGTGAACAACCACTCAGGGGTATATATTTATAACTTTGTGTGACATTTGACCTACATAAGATCTGCTCGAATATGATGGATTATCCCGGGATTAAAGGATCAATCTTCCGTTATCGACTGTATTTAGAAAATACCAATATTGTGAAGTTAAAACGAATTAAATTCCAATCATGGTTAGATAGAGTTATTGTTAATTATACCTACCGGTATACATATTAAACAGATTATCCATGTCAGTTATGTCATTTATATTAAAAACACTATACATGTATTATGACATTTAATTGTAATGGATTAGATATTAATAACATTACCTTACAAATAATTTATATTAAGTTGATTTAAACAAGGCCAGTAATATCACGTTAGCAACTACGGAATGGAGATCAGTTCCGTCAACATTTTATGAATTTGGTTTGATATGTTATATAAGGCACACCCTGTTTTATGGATGGAGGAAGACCTCTGAATGACTCCGAGATGAGCGTTAACATCTCGCACTACTTTTACGTTTCCCATGGGGCTCTACTGTAACGTTCATGTCCAAAACATGGTGCCAAAAAAAACAACAAATCTGCAGCTTTTGTTTCGGCACAAATTCTTCACTGGTTCAAGATATGTAAATATAAAGAATAAAACATACTTTGACCAATATCTTTATTCAATGGTTTTGTGATACCTATCAATTTCCAGAGTAATGATATGTTAACTATTCGCCCACGATGCGGTTCGAACCACCAATTCTAAAATGATACACACTTGCCTAAACATCTAATGTCAGCATCATATTTTCAGTGGTGATTTCGAAAATACTGGCTATTTAACACATAGTAGGAAAATAAAACACTGCAATATAAAGCCTTGAAGAAGAAGAAAAAGAGAACTAAAGTTTTGCTTCTGCCTCCTTCATTCGGAGTATTCAAGGGATATATTAATGATGTCTTTAGGAACAGCAGTCTTTATCAAATAACGTTTTTACACCGATCTTGGCTCGAATACACGAATTCAGCAGTAAGAGAAATCTGGTCATAAACCGACAGCGCCTTTCGGGTCGCACAAAACAATTGAATTTTGTTTTTTTTTTGTTCTATAGAAAAAAAGGTCTAGGATTTCGACAGTAAAAAAAATTCCACATATACTTTTTTTTTTTAAAGTATTTTGTTCCATAGCAGGAATGTACTTAAAAATGCGCAATAACTGGTAGGTTGGCCAGATTGTTTTTTTTCTTCTAAAAACGGTGTAGTGAAACTCTTATTTTTGTAAAAAAGTAGTCCTCAATGGCTCATAAATACACCCATCTATTAAAATCCAATAGAGTCCCCTTTTTAACACCAGTGATGTCTTTTCGCAATATATTTACTCTACTTATCTGCAGCAAGAAAACACAGCCTATAGGAACCATTTTAAAAATAGTTCAAACCAAATTACATAGAACTATTTAAGCGTAATAATCATGTGGGGAAAAGGGGCGCATTTGTGTAAAGAGAAAGACGGAAACAAAATTTTTTGGGGTAGAAAAAAATAATCGATCCAATATTTGTTTTATCATCTCCTTTAAACCCAGGGGTGATATAAGTTCATTATCTAATATTTGCTCATGTTCTTAACTCCCACATTGAGCCAGTATTATGACATGTTCTTATCTTTTATACCACCATGTTTCATCAGGGTATTTAGTCCTTCCGAACCCCTACCGAGATATTGCGATAAGTGTAGTTTCCATTGATTTACGCACCTTCATTTCCCGTCATATAAACAACGGGAGCTGGCTTCGATAAGGATGGTGGGGGCGGTGGGGTGGTTTTGGGAGTGGGCGGGGTGGTGGCATGGTAGTCTGTTGGGAGTGGGCGGGATGGTGGTATGGTAGTCTGTTGGGAGTGGGCGGGGTGGTGGTATGGTAGTCTGTTGGGAGTGGGCAGGGTGATGGTATGGTAGTCTATTGGGAGTGGGCGGGGTGGTGGTATGGTAGTCTGTTGGGAGTGGGCGGGGTGATGGTATGGTAGTCTATTGGGAGTGGGCGGGTGGTGGCATGGTAGTTTATGGGAGTTGGCGGGGTGATGGTATGGTAGTCTATGGGAGTGGGCGGGTGGTGGCATGGTAGTTTATGGGAGTGGGCGGGATGGTGGTATGGTAGTCTGTTGGGAGTGGGCGGGGTGGTGGTATGGTAGTCTGTTGGGAGTGGGCGGGATGGTGGTATGGTAGTCTATTTGGAGTGGGCGGGATGGTGGTATGGTAGTCTGTTGGGAGTGGGCGGGGTGATGGTATGGTAGTCTATTGGGAGTGGGCGGGTGGTGGCATGGTAGTTTATGGGAGTGGGCGGGGTGGTGGTATGGTAGTCTATTGGGAGTGGGCGGGTGGTGGCATGGTAGTTTATGGGAGTGGGCGGGGTGGTGGTATGGTAGTCTATTGGGAGTGGGCGGGTGGTGGCATGGTAGTTTATGGGAGTGGGCGGGGTGATGGTATGCTAGTCTATTGGGAGTGGGCGGGTGGTGGCATGGTAGTTTATGGGAGTGGGCGGGGTGATGGTATGGTAGTCTATTGGGAGTGGGCGGGTGGTGGCATGGTAGTTTATGGGAGTGGGCGGGGTGATGGTATGGTAGTCTATTGGGAGTGGGCGGGTGGTGGCATGGTAGTTTATGGGAGTGGGCGGGATGGTGGTATGGTAGTCTATTGGGAGTGGACGGGGTGGTGGTATGGTAGTTTATGGGAGTGGGCGGGATGGTGGTATGGTAGTCTATTGGGAGTGGACGGGGTGGTGGTATGGTAGTCTATTGGGAGTGGACGGGGTGGTGGTATGGTAGTCTATTATGAGTGGGCGGGGTGGTGGTATGGTAGTCTATTGGGAGAGGGCGGGGTGGCGGCGAGGTTTACACAGTCCATTTGTTTATCCTAATTGCTAACCTGGAATATCGCTACTAGGGAAAGATTCGTTTGAAATCTTAAATCTTACGCATATATCTTGATTAGACGTGCTAGCAAGCGAAATTAAAGTAAAATACAAACATGTCTACATAAGCAACAGGGTTTAACTGAAATTAATCAAAATTCCAGACTGTTTGAAAGGTCGATTGCAATTGATTTTAAATTCCCCATTTGCTCATATTTTCGATACACAAGGAGTAAGAAATACACACAACTTTTTAATTTTATGAGTAAATTAACATTTTGTCACAAAATTACCTGGTACTCTGCAACCCTGATACTGTGTGATAGAGAAAAGGGGCCGTGGTATTTTTTAAAAAAAATGAAAATAATACAATTATACGAGGCCTATTTGATTTTGTTAACGATAGGGGTAAGTTAACATTGCATTTGTAACATGACATCGCGAGAGGTCCGTATCTAAAGACGTTCAAATAACTTTTATTATATTTTTTTTATAGTCTACATAAATAAATTCCAATAACATTCCTGATTTAAAAAAAGCATACAAAACAATGCAGCAACAGTATTTGTGTCATTTAGATACTGATGTAAGTATCATATAATTTTTTGTCTTTTGATAAAAATAATTAAAAAACAGGCATAATACATATATGCGTGAATACTTACGTGCCTACGTGCATACGGACAGACAGACAGACAGACAGACAGACAGACAGACAGACAGACAGACAGACAGACAGACAGACAGACAGACAGACAGACAGACAGACAGACAGACAGACAGACAGACAGACAGACAGACAGACAGACAGACAGACAGACAGACAGACAGACAGACAGACAGACAGACAGACAGACAGACAGACAGACAGACAGACAGACAGACAGACAGACAGACAGACAGACAGACAGACAGACAGACAGACAGACAGACAGACACTGTCAGTAGTACAAACACGGTCAGTAGTACAAACACAGTCAATAGTACAAACCGCCAATGGGGAGGCTAAGCCCGGTTCGAACTTGTTAGATATTCGCACGATAAATACATGCTACAACACAGAAGTTTATAACTGTCCCAGTTTTCATCAACTCAATTAATATGGTTATCTATGCAAACACACTTTCTGTTAACAAACACAATCATGTATACTCAATACCTATTACAAACCCCTTCACTGAATACCCAGCAAATATTTACAGTATTTAATTTGTACCTTCGTGTGCAGATCTTCATTAAATTCGAATAATGGGAAGCGATCTCTAATTTGACGTGAAATAATTTTGTAATGGAACATATAAGCGTTGAACATGGTCTAACATAGCGGTATGAATAACGAACGAATAGCATTTAGCACTATGGAGCTTATAGAAATGATGTGCTAATCGTATTGTGCCGGGGTAGATTAATAAATCAATTATTACACAATCAATACGTTTTAATAATTTAAAATATTTAATGCTTTATCACTTGATTAGAAAGAACTCTTTTTATTATATTTCTATTTGCTTTCTCACAATGAGGTTCGGATTCAAGCTAATGGTATTTCTTTTGAATAGGAACGTTTTCTTCGTTTTGACATTTGTAAGATATTTTTATGAAAATTGCATTTGCAAAAAAAAAAAAAAGCATGGTTATATTGATGACATAAAAGCGTGATTGTTAGGAGATCGTATTTCTAATTTATATCTTGTAATGATTTATGTAGAGTCACTAACCTCCTCTAAAATTTAGAGTCTATATGCGTGTATGCACAAAGCGATAGATAATTCTGACAGGTGATTATAATAAAACGTTTCATTATTTTATTTTTTTTTAATTTGTCTTGTTTTATTTTTAGAAATACATTAATAAACAATACAGTAAACTTTTTGGATTATGGGTATGCAGATACGTATTTACTACACTGTACACGATCTCGTTTTGACGTGCTGTTATGTATTGTGATAAATCGTTATAAACTGATCGCATTCAGTACATTTAGAATACAAAATACGTAACTTGAATCAAGCAGGTCTGTTGATTACAAATGCGGAAACTGTTAATAAAATATCATTCAATATTGACGCTTGGGAATCGTTGTTTGCATACTGAACACGACCTGGCAACATTAACCGGATAAAGAATAAATAATACAAGTGTAGAACTCATAAAAAAGACGAAACATAATTTACATGAAAAATAAACTGGATTTGCTTGAAAGAATAGCAACACTAGCGGTATGCTAATCGTCAAAGTCAATTGAAAGTGTTTAATCATTGAGAAGTCGTTTATTTATATTGGAGAAAGACGTTAATTCATTTAGGAGGAAATTCGTTGATCTTTGAATGCAAACACATCCAAAATATTGATTTGGATTTGAAGTTATTTAAATACGAAAGTGAAAATGCATAGATCATACACCTATCACGGGGAGTTTCAGATCGAGGTCCCGAAGTCGGCAAGGTATTTTATTTACATTAATCATGTGTTTTTGAGTTTTCAATATTTTATAATGTTAATGGTTAGTCTTTTTCTTGATATATTGCAGAAATTATTCGTTTAAACATATATTATTTCATAGGTTATGTACAAACTATTCACCAATGCAGTTTAATGATGTTTTTTTTATTGCAAGCTTCATTAAACATCACACGTACAGGTATATTAAAACAGTTGCATAATAAGGGTGCAAAAAGCAAATGGGTTGGACTACAAGTTTTCCCAACATTCACCAATATATGCAATAAAGAGAATCGAAATGAAAAAAAGAAGATTTAACTGCTTAATGGCTTGTTAACTTATTGTTGTAGTTAGGCGGAAAAACTTCAGTGTGTTTGTAGTTTAATCTTACATGGTGCATTGAATTGTTTTACTCAGAGTTGTTATTATTTCTGGTTTTCTGGAATATTTTCACAGGATCTAGCTCCCTGGAATATTTTTGCAGTATCTGGTTCCCTGGAATCTGTTGGCAGTATTTGATACTTCGGACATTTTTGTAGTATCTGGTTTACTGGAATCTTTTTGCAGTACCTGGTTCCCTGGACTGTCTTTGTAGTATCCGGTTCCCTAAATTTTTTGCAGTGCATTGTTGCTAGGAAACTGTTTGACGTGTCTGGTATCCTTGAATCGCTTTGTAGTATCTGGTTTCCTGGAATCTTTTTGCAGTACCTGGTTCCCTGGAATCTCTTTGTAGTATCTGGTTCCCTGGATTTGTTTTGCAGTGCATTGCTGCTTGGAATCTGTTTGACGTGTCTGGCTCCCTTGATTCGTTTTGTAGTATCTGGTTACCTGGAATCTTTTTGCATTAACTGGTTCCCTAGAATCTTTTTGTAGTATCTGGTTCCCTGGATTTTTTAGCAGTGCATTGTTGCAGGGAATCTGTTTGACGTGTCTGACTCCCTTGAATCTTTTGCAGTATCTGGTTCCTTGCAATCTTATTGTAGTATCTCGTTCCCTGCAATCTTTCTGCAAAATCGGGTTCCCTTGAATCGTTTTGTAATATCTGGTTCCCAGCATATACATAATAACTCGTGGTGTATATGTACAAATATATGTGTACTCGTGTGCAGCCTCCATGCTAAAACTATGTGTTCAGACCAGTGCTAGAGTGCTGAAATTTGACACTTCTCGCATACCATCGATTAAATAAATACGTTTCTGTAACAAAGGGTGAACAGTAAATTCCTTTATAGAAATATATAAACATAACATAACTCTTAAGTGGTCTCTATCATAATACAGTATATTGATGTTTGTTTCAGAAACAAAGCAACACAAAACAAAATTGTTTAGACCCAATCCATAAATGAATAAAAATCGACCACTAACTACACCTGGACATGTAAATATGAAAATGTCAGTTTCAGAAACAAACAAAACTAACAAACGTTTTAAAGTTTTGTTTACTAATATTTGTATCACACATGTCAGTTTCAGAAACAAAAAAAACATAATTGAAGTTCAAACAACTTTGGCCAATCTCATAATTGAAAAAAAATATAAGTCAACTAATTACTACGTCTGGTTATATAAAGAAAAACACAACTAACAAACATATCAAAACTAACAAACATATTAACGTTTTGTTTACTAATGTTTGTATCACACATGTCAGTTTCAGAAACAAAACAAAACATACTTGAAGTTTAAATACGTTAGGCCAGTGTCATAATTGAAAAAAATATAAGCCGATAATTCTACGTCTGGTTATATAAATATAGACACAACTAACAGATATATCAAAGTTTTGTTTACAAATGACGAAGGAAGAAGATGAACGAATGCCGATCTGCACAAACGGTTTAAAAATCTAATCTCCATGTTGGCGATAGATATAAACAAAGCTGATCTCGTTGATCCTTAAATTAATTTAAATGTCCCTGGTGTTTAAATTACCATGTGTGCATTGATTCGATTTGCAGGTGATCGACTGTAAAATCAATTGATTTAGCGCCGTGTTAAGGTATTATATGCGATATGTAGGTATATAAGTACGACCGATCAACCCGATCCAGGTCAGCCTGTATGTTATGTATTTATGGACTTAGAAGGTAATACATACTATTATTCAAAATAACCGTCCTTGACATACAACGTCAAATATCCTTTATTAACTTATTTTGCTAATCAATTAACCGATTGGACGGTCGATCAGTCGGTCAATCAGACGTAAGGGAAGACGGACGGATGGTGAATGGTTGATCAAGGGAACATTGTTTTTCAGTTTAGTTTTAACATATCTAATTTTATAATGAACAGAGGTTGGACCACAAGTTCTTTCAACATAAGGTTCGGTCTGCCCCTACACTTGTTTTACAGTATTTACAAGTATCAAAATGGCATAGTTATAACCAATATGAAAGTGTGGAGTATGGTAAGGCGTAAGCGAAAAACATCATTGTTTTACAATATTTTCCATATATATGCGTCCAGTAGCCACGTCTCAGTAGACACCACAGTGAGACAATCAATTAAGCATACATTTGTTTTTACTTTGACTTGTAAGCAGATTTTCAGTTTCTGTGAAGGTCAGATTCTTCAAGACTAATATCTTAGCTGATATATTTATCCGTTTGAAAGTTGTAATTATGCATTCTATTTTACTATCACGCAAGTGTTTATGATATTTTAACAAATCATTCGAATGCTCATGTAATATTTTTTCACACGACTTTTGCGTCAATTTCTGTCCCCGCAAATCCTCACTGTTTTATAGTCTTTAAGTGATCTTTGTCTTAGTAACCAAACAAAACGAAGTGTGACAAGCAAAGAATACTTATAAAGCCCTTCTTCAGACCAACAAGTCTTAGACCAGCCTGTCATCTCCGAAAGCTAGCACATGTCCTCAGATCAACGTATTTTAGAACGTGAAAACTCCTAATGCTGAACTTATCTATGCAGCAATACATCATCGAAATCTAGCACATGTCCTCAGATCAACGTATTTTAGAACGTGAAAACTCCTAATGCTGAACTTATCTATGCAGCAAGTCATTACCTAAATCTAGCACATGTCCTCAGATCAACGTATTTTAGAACGTGAAAACTCCTAATGCTGAACTTATTTATGCAGCAAGTCATCACCTAAATCTAGCACATGTCCTCAGATCAACGTATTTTAGAACGTGAAAACTCCTAATGCTGAACTTATCTATGCAGCAAGTCATCACCGAAATCTAGCACATGTCCTCAGATCAACGTATTTTAGAACGTGAAAACTCCTAATGCTGAACTTATCTATGCAGCAAGTCATCACCGAAATCTAGCACATGTCCTCAGATCAACGTATTTTAGAACGTGAAAACTCCTAATGCTGAACTTATCTATGCAGCAAGTCATTACCTAAATTTAGCACATGTCCTCAGATCAACGTATTTTAGAACGTGAAAACTCCTAATGCTGAACTTATCTATGCAGCAAGTCATCACCGAAATCTAGCACATGTCCTCAGATCAACGTATTTTAGAACGTGAAAACTCCTAATGCTGAACTTATCTTTGCAGCAAGTCATCACCTAAATCTAGCACATGTCCTCAGATCAACGTATTTTAGAACGTGAAAACTCCTAATGCTGAACTTATCTATGCAGCAAGTCATCACCGAAATCTAGCACATGTCCTCAGATCAACGTATTTTAGAACGTGAAAACTCCTAATGCTGAACTTATCTTTGCAGCAAGTCATTACCTAAATCTAGCACATGTCCTCAGATCAACGTATTTTAGAACGTGAAAACTCCTAATGCTGAACTTATCTATGCAGCAAGTCATCACCGAAATCTAGCACATGTCCTCAGATCAACGTATTTTAGAACGTGAAAACTCCTAATGCTGAACTTATCTATGCAGCAAGTCATCACCGAAATCTAGCACATGTCCTCAGATCAACGTATTTTAGAACGTGAAAACTCCTAATGCTGAACTTATCTTTGCAGCAAGTCATCACCTAAATCTAGCACATGTCCTCAGATCAACGTATTTTAGAACGTGAAAACTCCTAATGCTGAACTTATCTATGTAGCAAGTCATCACCGAAATCTAGCACATGTCCTCAGATCAACGTATTTTAGAACGTGAAAACTCCTAATGCTGAACTTATCTATGCAGCAAGTCATCACCTATATCTAGCACATGTCCTCAGATCAACGTATTTTAGAACGTGAAAACTCCTAATGCTGAACTTATCTATGCAGCAAGTCATCATCGAAATCTAGCACATGTCCTCAGATCAACGTATTTTAGAACGTGAAAACTCCTAATGCTGAACTTATCTATGTAGCAAGTCATCACCTAAATCTAGCACATGTCCTCAGATCAACGTATTTTAGAACGTGAAAACTCCTAATGCTGAACTTATCTATGCAGCAAGTCATCACCTATATCTAGCACATGTCCTCAGATCAACGTATCTTAGAACGTGAAAACTCCTAATGTTGAACTTAGCTATGCAGCAAGTCATCACCGAAATCTAGCACATGTCCTCAGATCAACGTATCTTAGAACGTGAAAACTCCTAATGCTGAACTTATCTATGCAGCAAGTCATCACCTAAATCTAGCACATGTCTTAAATTAACGTATCTTAGAACGTGAAAACTCATAATGATGAACTTATATATGCAGCAAGTCATTACCTAAATCTAGCACATGTCCTCAGATCAACGTATTTTAGAACGTGAAAACTCATAATGCTGAACTTATCTATGCAGCAAGTCATCACCTTAATCTAGCACATATCCTCAGATCAACGTATCTTAGAACGTGAAAACTCCTAATGCTGAACTAATCTATGCAGCGTACCATCCTCGAAAGTAGCAATTCTCTAGCGGCGATATCTTTGACAACAACCGAGTATGACTATGAATAAAATTACATGACAGTTAAACATTGATTCAAATTGTTAGAAACTATGAGGGTTCAAATCTTTTCAAGGTGTCCACATACTTTAAACACATGTATAATATATTTATTTTGAGACATAGTTTTAGGAATTTCAAATACGATTTACTTGCTGTTGACTATGTGGAATTTATTTTCAGACGTTTGTTAACATTAAACCATTGGACAGCTAGGTTCAGATTTACATATACATGTTTGTTCTATCATCTAAACTGCAATATTTGAAATTTTAAGATGGTGGCAACAATATAGAATAAAAAAGTCTAGACCAGTGACGACGTTTTCACAGGTTAACTAAGTGCTATGACCCAAATTATATATATGTATATTTAAAATATATAGCCATTTAAATAAGTGCACATTTTGAGATTTGTCTGATGAGAGAGTGCGTTTAATAGTTTATTACTGTCTCATCATATATACATTTTCACAATACAGTTAAACTTTATAAAACAAATAACATATATGAACCATTCTGTATAAGAATTATAAGAAACGAACATAGACAGGCAACTCTGGTGCCACTGCCCTATAGCTTATGATTTCTGATAGCCATACAAATTATTAAATATGGTTGCTAAAATGGCCTCCACCCAACTGAACATGGGGGTGGGGTGTTTGGGTGAGGGAGGGGGGATGGGGTGCTGGCAAAAAGAAATCATATATTTTATTGACGGTTTAAATACCAAATGTGTATTTGATCTTAACGGTACCTTTTTTCAAACAAAATATTTGCCAAAACGTATAACGTCAAAAAGGTAAATATGAGAATTGATCTGAACTTGTTAAATGGCTAGTAATGATTTACTAAATACTGTCACAAACTAGTTTAAATTTTGTTTTTAATGACTATTACCATGGAAACGTAAAGGTATCTTTGATTCTTAGCGATGGTGAACTAGTTTAGTACTTACTAATAATCCGAATGCTTGGAACCCATTTAAAAACAATAAAGAAGCGGATGGTCATCACCCAGCTATGGTCACGGTGTATCATCTCAAAAAATATTTCCACATTGATCAGCTATTTTCATGTTGTTATGAGTGCACAGAAATAAAACGTTTCAGGTCTAATCTCTGCCCAAGTCAGAGTTTTTTAAACGTTCTGGATGTAAGATGATTGATATGCGTTTGGATATTTAAAATTAGATAAGCTACTTCAATAAAACAAGATAAGTTATTGTTATTGTATTGATTAAAAGTTAAAAAAATGCGTGATTCATACCAAATATGCACAGTTATAATTGTAGAGCTGGTTGCTTCATTTATCCACCAAAGAAAACAAATTCGATAAGTAGTCCATTAAAATCACCATACAAATGTATCTAACTTCAAACAACTATTTGCTAAACTCATTATAACTATTGCAATATTGACTTCTGTAAATGAAACACATTTTCAGCTTTTGATTACGCTCTAACACAACGTGGGGCAGAATTAAGTAGTCATCGTTTTTGAAATTCAATACAGAAACTAGCAATATGGCCAAAAACAAATATTATTTCTAGTTGCAGGAGCGTCTCTATTTCAGTTATTGCAGTATCACTTTCAAACAAATCAATGCATTGTTTATATATAAATGGCAGTTTTACGATGTCTCAATACGTCACTTCCGGAGATAACAGCACGTTTACGTGTTCAGAAGAATGATTTTAAGATTTGTTATTGTATTCCAATTGATTGCCGCCTCATTTGAAGTGTCGGTTTACCAATGTTGCATGCTGCACGTATAGACTACACTTTTATATCACCTCCATAACTCCAGGCAGACATTCTTTATATCTCGACATGTGCGTGCTTTGTCAAAACGTGGATATGACCCCTCTAGAAAACAATTTCGAGGGTATATATTTTTGCTACATTAACAGGTGAAGTACTTACCTGTCAATGCTGAAATCAAACGCCATTTGACTGGTACTATCAAGTAGTAGGCTTAGTAGAAGGATAGGAAACTTGCATCTCCTGACTAAATGTTGTTAAAATAGCACGCGAAGGATTAATTACTTTGCAATTCAATCATCCAGAATTCACAAGCATCTAATGTCATATACATTACATGTTTTATACTGTTTTGATCATGCGGAATAATGTTGATTTAAAACCATTGCAGTTTAAAGTAAAATTTTAAGTTTTAACTTTGTAATTGTTAGTGCTTCAACATTTGCTGGGATATGGCCTGCTTTTATAGAAAACATTATTGTGCAACGTAACAATTTTGAGTCGTATTTCTGAGATGAATAGAAGTTAAGATAATTGAAATTGAGATTTCGCGCGTGAATACGCGTGTGTCCACAAAATCTCAATCAGTTGCCTTTCCTTCCTTATATATTTCCTTGGTAGTATGAGTTCAGTCATTTATTAAAGAGGAAGAATGTATAAGTGTATATATCATTAGTGTTATATATGTAGATAATTATTTGTGCATAACCAGATATAAATGTACAGACCAGACTACGGCGAGCGCGCCTAGCTGCAATGCAAACCATAGACACAATATCAAGGCCTCTGCCAAACCAATAAATTTGGTCTCTATCATGATTTATATACTATGGTTTTATATGCAACACATCTGGACTGGATATAAAATAAGATTATGATGCAATAGGATATGACAATTGACATGACGCGAGAACGACCATCGCCCCGCCCACTGGCCACGTGACATTGTTTGTCTAAGTAAATACAATGTAGTGTTTACTTAGACATGGTTTGTTTGTCTAAGGATAATGGCGACGTAGCAACCAATTTCGATCGCTGATTGGATAATCGACGTGTTTGATTGACAGCCCTCGTCAGGGCATTTGTATGATGGTTGTGCCAATACAGAGCAATACCTAACTTGCATTGGTTATATAATTTGGAATGAAACAGTCAATAGACGTCATGTTCCTTAAAGCAACTTCTTCTCAACTTAGGACTATCTAGATTGCAAATACATTGTGGAATGTTTATTTAGTTTCATGTTTCTGACAAACCCATGAGGTTAATCATACTTATTGCGTTGGAAATGAAGTACAATTTATACACATGTATGCCTATTGTCTTATCATAACCATATATATAAACATTTACAACACAGAAATATATTTGTTATTGCATATTACTGACTGAAGCATATTTGACGCAATTTTGTTTTAACAATTCTTTGCTCAAATGTTTAATCGATACCGGGATAAAAGCATAACTAACAAATTTACTTTATGCATTATTATCAAACAATCGAAAGTTCAATGACAAGTATAAATCAGCTGCGGATTGATAATTATATGTATGCTTCACGGTAAATGTCTATCCCAATATGCTAGAAAAAGCAGGGAATTTCATACCTATCCCACAATTCTTAGCTCTTTAACAAGTTACATGAAACTATGACATCATTTAACTAAAGCAACTAACCAATCAGCATGCGTGTATGTCACTGTTATGTAACGGTCCCAGCGCAGGTAGCTCAGAACATTTCTACAATATAGTTCTTCGTGTGTATCATAAAACATATGACACGATTATATTTTAAGTAAAGAGTGTGTTTCGCCAAGGTTCCATTCTATATATTCTATATATAAATTCTTCTTCTTCTATCTACTCTTGCATTGAATTTAAAACTTGTCTGAAATTGATTTTTAATTTCAAATTGGGTGTTATCGATTTATTATATTATCAATATATGCTATCAAAATTGTTTTGTTAGTTGCAACAGGACACTGGATCTATTTCCTTTAATAACTATATATGGTATGGAAGGTGTAGTGAATGTATTAAAAGAAAATTTAAAAGTCACATTATTCACTGTCAAACGTATTAAGGACCATAATAAGATTAAATAATGAAATTTAGAAAATAAATAGGCTTATGGCAAAGTATAACATTTTTACAATCAATGTTTACTGGTTTAACCGTATCTTCTTGTTCCTTGTTTTGATTGCGTATTTTTAGTCCAAATAATTCTTATCAGATAGTACTGACTATCCCAACAGCGGTATTGCGTGCTGTGTCGCATGGAAGGTCGTCCCGTTCTTTGACTCAATGTTGATATTATGTATTTTCTTTGATATCATGGAGATCATTTTAGTATGCCTATCCCAGGACCTGATATATCCCGATATCAGGTTTGTTTACCGCTTTATCAAAAAGCAGGACATTCCATGCCTGTCCAACAATTCATAGTTATTGAACGCTTACTAAACTGTGACGTCATTCAAACTTTCCCTAGAGCAACTGACCAATCAATGTGCTCAAACTCATTGTGATGTAACAGACCCACACGGGAGAGATGGGTCGGGCCCGTTCTACAGACTAAGGTTATTGCTTGTGGATAGAATAACGCTTAGGTCGATGCTTGGGATGGGAGGGATGTTACATGTTTCATTACCTCTTCTAAATAGATTCAATAAAACCCCGAGTTTGTTATTTTCATCTTTTGGTTTCGTTGTGTTCCCAAACATATTTTTATATCCTATATATATATGCATATATAAATAGAATAACATAGCTGTAACAATGAACAAAACAGAACGTATGTTTTATTAAACTAAAACATTACAGCTGATCGTCATATATAAATGCAAAATCAATAAATACGTTGAAATAAGGTGGCATAAATATCGTTTTATTAAGTTGAAATATTTTTGTAAGAGTGTTATTTTGGTATTTAGAAACAATTATATAATTATTTTTTAAACCATGAACTCAAAGCATATTTAAATTACACTACAATGTTTTCTACATTAAACTCTTACACGAGTATCCCTAAGTATGAAACCCTTGATCAGTTAATATTGATTTTTGTCAATATGAAGAAGGTTAATAAATCTAAACGTACTTGGATGAGTTGAATACTATTTAAGTATATATAATTGGCAAATAAGTATAAACTGGTATTCGTCTTCAATGTCATTTAAATCACAACATAAACAATTCGTTCTCGGGAATGTGTATCGGGGGACTCGATAAAACCAATTCTTCTTTTAAATATTTTGGCAACATTTTGTGCTTACAAAGGGGTCTTTTATGAAATAGTATTTACTGTAAACAGATGGACTGCTAGTACAATCAGTCGCAGTGATCCTTAATTGTAAGTGCAACGGTTTATTTCATAGGTGAGCTCTTCAGCGGTGTCGATCGGCTACTGACAGCTCCAATACGGTTACCGCTGTGGTGACTTCCTATCTACGTATGTGTTGTAATATTTATTGGTTGTGACCTTGTCATTTGCATCTTACGTCTCTTGTTGATTGTACAGTAGAACTTTGATAGCTCGAACTCGACGGGACTGGACAAAACAAGTGAAGGGTTGTTCAAACCAAATATTGTTCAACATCATACCATACATGTACATGTATATACATCGAAATAGGAATTTGGCCGGGACAAGTTGTTTGAGTTATATGTAGTGTTCCAGCTATCCGTATTCGAGCCGACGAAGATCTACTGTGTTATGTTCTTAGATTTGCTAGTTGTCCTTTCTTTTAAATTGTATAGTGGTTCAAGTAGTAGTATTCCTACAGATGGGGTTATTTGTGTCTGAAAAATACATTTCATTCTGTTTGTTTAGGTTATATGGGAATAATATTTGGCATGTTTGTCCAATTTGGATGTATTAATCTTAGAATGAAAATGAGACTGAAGCGAATAGAAAACGTCGATTTTGTAATGAAGATGAAGTTGAAATGAAATATGATTATTATATTAGTATATTATGATATCATAAGGTATGATTCATCCAGAAATGTGTAAACTTAGATTTATTATCTGTGTCTTCCGAATTGATTGTTTGTATTTCGGTTTCCGACAGTAAACATAACAGCCGTGAACAGATGGTCAATTATTGTTCTATTTTTTAATTCCATTTTACATCACATTTACTGAATATTTGCTGTATATCTATCCACGCTGGTTTTCAATAGTCTCATAGATCAATTTTATAAAATATGCAGTAGTGTTGGATATTTTGTAAGACTCAAATTGCAGCATTTATACTTGAATAATTTAGTTGAATATAATTTCTATTGAATTAATAAGGAAAGTAATTCTTGAATCATGTTGTTATTCAGCATTGAATTTCGTCCCATTGGTGAAAATAAAATAAAATAGAAAGGCATACGACATCTTTTGGCACTACATTGGACGATTTCGTGTTTAAATTATTAATTACGAATTTGTTGTCCATTGACTGTATTCAGTCAAGCGATGGAAATACAAATTGTTGAAATTTGCTTTCGTATCTATACGAATAAATATTTATACGAATACAATAACGCAATATATATAACATGTGTGATTTCCCTTTGGCAATCAGTAACACTTGGAACTGAATAAAAGCAATAACTACCTTTGTTGTATGTGTCAAGAGGCCTTTTTGTTTTAATCAGACTAGACTACGCGTCAGTATAATAGCCATGCCTTGTATCAATAGTGTTTATCAATCTCATGTTTAACTTCGCCATTAGTGTTATTGTTTCAAGTAATTGTTTGTACAAATCAAGTGCAGGATTGTATGTTTTATCTGGCTTTTGTTGACACGTTACGGATGTATTGAACACTATCTGAATGAATTATTTGTATGTGAAATCGTGTTGTTTCACTGTAATTTATTTTCTTTTTTTATCATTGCACTGTTTTAACATGCATCTTTCATCTTACTCAATCTTTTCCGGTGTTTAGTAGTGTTCTAGTATATGTACATGTACAATTACGTGATGCAAATAAGACAAAATATACTAAATTAAGCAAAAGTGTTAATAAGAAATTTTTGTTTACATGCGTGTGACGATGAAATTGTTTTAGTTGATACTAATTTATTTTAGCTTGATTGTGATGAAAGCTCAAAGTTTATATGAATCGCTCTCTAGTCCGCTTCCTGGATAAAAACCAGTACTGAATATTGTTTTCTGGAAAGCATCGGGTCGACCGGGGTATCGAACCCTCAACACTCTATCAATTACACTACCGGCCCGCTTTTTGATTTGATCTTATGCAGTGTTCTCCACGATTTTTAATAGTGCATAATATACTATAACTTGATGAAAATTAGATACAAACATACTAGATTAAAAAATGAGTAAAATAAGTAATCTATATTTAACCATATTCGTATTGACTGGCATGTGACGATGCAGATGTTTTGCTTTTTATTCACGGTTCTTTACTAGTACATGTACATACTGTACTATAACTTGATGTTAATTAGATAAACATACTAGATTAAACAGTTAGGAAAAATAAATATTACTTAACTATACTCGCATACTTACAGGTGCAAAACGATGAAGATATCTTTTATCTTACACAATATTCACCATTGTTTATTAGTGTTTATCCATATATACCAGCACAAGATGTAAATTAAGCAAAACAAACTAGTTAAAACAGTAATAAAAAAAATGTAATTATTATTTAATCATATTCGTACTTACAGGTGAACGACGATGCAGATATTTTGAAAACAATTGTTGTAGCGTTGTGTGATTTCTTATGATTTTCTACTGCAGGAAAGATGGATGCTCTGAGAGTCCGGATCATCAGCATTTGGTTGTGGTGCGGCCTGTATCCCTACCCGGGAGAATAGCTATCGACCAAGTTGAATGTTAATGTAACATGTACACATATCTTCGTTTTGTTTTCCAGGTTGATGGAACGCGCTGGCGTCAGCTCCAGAAGCGCACGTTCCATGTCTTGGTACGACAGCGAGAAAGATTCATATCAACACCATGCTGAGTACCTTAAACGCTTGTCCAAACTCCGAGAAGAACTGATTCACCAGGAGCAAGCAAATCTTGCAAACGCTTTAGAAAGATTAAGAATGCGATCTTATGGTAAGAGCACGTGTACAGGTTATTTATATACTTATTTATGTTATTCATGTTCTTAAACCGATATTGAATAGCTTACGTCATTTAAATGTGTTCATTGTAGAAACCAATGATTTTTTTGTCTTTTTTTTACAAAATGTGAAACTAAAGATAGTAGAATATTACAACATTTCTGGGTGATAGTTTGGTAGGTATTATACGATTAATTAATGTTAAAGGGACACACGACAGTGTTGAAATTGTTTTCACTCATGCTCGCGTACAAATTATGTTTTACTCAAATGAACGTTTATCAAAATAAATAAAATGAAGTAGAGTGCGTGGTCCAGTGGTAGATCATCGGACCCAAGATCAGATGGACGTGAGTTCGGTCCTCCATCACGGCTTTGTGTGCTGTCATTGAGCAAGATACGTTATCTGCATATGGATAGTACTGGTTCTACCCAGGAGCAAGACTTCGCGTGAAGTTGTAATCAAAGTAAAATAGACAAGTTTAAAACAATTAAAACAATGATACTGAAGTATTTGTATGGAAAACTTCATATTTTGGTATTAACATTTTAATAAAACTAGTTACATCAAGCTAGCTTTGAAAATATGAATAAAAAAAAATGAAATATAAAATTATATTTCCTTGGTATTTTTACCATATCAAATGAAACATTGTTGTTACACATTTGTCATATATGGCCACGAATATGCGAACTATGATACATTTTGGTTATTTACAAGAGTTATACCCCTTTCCAAAATAAAAACGATAGTAAGGAATTGCATACATATTTGAAAATTCAAATGTCATATTTTGCATTACGTAGATATATTATTTTCAGAAATAGGGTTAAT
>CM055911.1:45049862-45232812 GCA_029582155.1 Panopea generosa | reverse complement strand
TGCCATTTGTCCCTTTCGTATTAATTGATTCAGAACGCATTCAATCTTATTTCGCTGGTACACTGTTCATAAATACATTTTTACACGAACATGTTTAAATGTCAGGTTCAATATACAGTGGAACAACGTAATTTAAACGAAGTTTAGATAATGAATTCAAATTGCGCTGCCCAAAATAGTCATTTCGGAGATTGAGAAACAACCATGAAACATTGCTATAATATTCCGCTTATTTGATTATTAATTTGCTATAATATTTCAATTATCTGATTATTAATTTGTTATAATATTCCACTTATCTGATTATTAATTTGCTATAATATTTCAATTATCTGATTTTTAATTTGCTATACTATTTCAATTATCTGATTATTAATTTGTTATAATATTCCAATTATCTGATTATAAATTTGCTATAATAGTCCAATTATCTGGTTATCAATTTGCTATAATATTCCAATTATCTGATTATTAACCAAATTGATATTTTTTTCTTCGGAAAACAAAGTACAACCTGCATTGCTGTCAGTAAGAATACACTGTTTTTGCAAAAGGGTATGCCATGTTTTATAATCTTTATTGATTCTTATAGAAAATTTGATCATAGAACGAAAGTTAACAACAGAGAATTAATTTTCATGGCTAGACACGATTCACTTTCTTCAATGTTTTATTTGAAATACACAGACACCTGTTGAGCAACATTTTCATGATGACACTAATATAACGGCAGTTGCAGTTAAGAAAAAAACAATATACCGATAAAGATTTTAATATAACGATATTTCAAAGTCCATTTTAAATTACACTAGATTTCAATATAATAAATCGAGGTGCATGGATTGAGATAACAGGGCCAAATATATATGTTCATGACATAATAAAATATCCTATGATATATTATGAGGATGAACGAATTCTCCAAACAAAACGATACATATCTGTCCTACTTTCGAGATAAATATATTCCGTTTAAACATTTATGTGTATCTGCATTAAAAATTCGTATATTTTAAGCCATCTTTTTGCTTTTAGTTTTAACCACAGTGCCGAAACTATTAAATGTTTAAGTGCAAATCAAACATTTACTTATAATTGTTTATATCCACAAACATTGCTGGAATTAAAAAAAAATAATCATTTAGCTCTGGATGAACTTTCAAGTTTACTTTGTAAAACTCAGTCAATATTTCCAACATCAAGATTTAAACAAACATATAATAAAATCGAAATAAATCAAACAACATTTCATTAAACTGCTTTACCTCTTAAGGTCTCGCGACACAGTTGATTTTTGCTCTTTATTCTATATAAAATAACGTCTAGGATTTCCACGTTGAAATAATTGCGCATATAATTTTTTGAAATATCTATTTTCATAGCAGGAACACATTCCCACATAAAAAAATAATAATAACTGGTAGGTTGACCAGCTTTTTCCCCAAAGAGGTCGCAGTTACACCCTAAGACTTTTTAAAAAAGAAGTCCCCAATCGCTCATAAATGTATACATATGTTGAAATCCTATAAAAGTCGCCTTTTTAACACCAGTGATGTCTTATTGCAGTATATGCTATGCCAGCTTTTCTCTATTCATCTGCAGCAGAAAATCACAACCACCACGAACCATTTTGAAAATATTTCAAAATCAAATTACATAGGACTGTTTATAAGCGTAAGAATCATGTTACCGTGAGAAAAAGGGGACGTAACTGTAGAGTGCTACGTCTATGTTTATTTGAGTGTTCGCTATTTTGGCATATTAAACATCGCTACGCTGTTAAATATAAAATAAATATTTTATTACTCTTACAAAGCTTGCTGCCAAACGAGTACGATTCAATAAAATAATATAAATTAAAATAACAATAATTGGAAAAGATCCCAAATCGGAAATACAGTTTTTGTGATTTCAATTTCTCCCTTTACGAAATAAAATTACCATGATCTCACTGTATCTTCATGACCAAACGGGTTTCTATATATGTGTCCTTTATATAGTGAGTAGTTATGAGTCATTAACAGGATTCTACTCATATAAAGCTAGCATGTAAAACCATTTTATATAAGTCATGGTTGACACCAATTCCATTAAGTTGGTTAAGTCAATTGTATTGTGTCGCTGGCTTACATTGTAGCTAGACGCACTCGCTGTAGTCTAGGAGATTCATGTCTGGCTATTCACAAATACATATCATCATATATATATGTATATAGTATGCTAACGAATGAGTTATATCAAATAACAATATATGAAAGCTTAAGCTTTTTTTCTAACACATACGTTTTGTATGCAAAATTGTAAGTTTGGTAACCGTTGGTAACAAATAAGACACTTTCTACTGTTTAATTAACTGTCATTAGTATTTAATAAAAAAAAAATGACATTCGCCAAATTGAGTTTCATTTATTTTAACGAAATCACACTATAAAGTCAAACCTGTCTTAAGCAGCCACTCAAGAGAGAGAACAAAATGACCCATTAAGGCAGGTGTCTGCTTAATATAGGTTGATTAAAATGATAAAAATCATTAATAAAAAATATGGCTGTTTAAGACAAATGGTTGCTTAATAGATGTGACCGCTAACACAAGTTTTACTGATTTATAATGTCCATAAATTACTAAGAAAAAATACTAATAGAAGTATTAATGTTTGATTCACGCAGGTCGAGAATTCGTCTATAGCCGGCCACAGAAAGACAAGAAGCAACAGAGACTTTCAGCCCAGCCAGACGTTCAAACAAACAGAAAAACGCTGTTGACTACTTTTGAGAAATTTCAGAGAATGAGACCGAAAAAGGACCCGCCTTGTATAATGCCACTGGAAGGAAAATCTCTTATTGAAGCACCAATTACTGAACAACATGAGAGACACGAAAGGCATTTTCGCCAGACCAATAATAATGATAGGGGAAATGAAAGATCGGTAGATGAAAATGTGCGGTTGAATCTTCAGAGAATTAGCACACATCCGATACCGAGTATTCCGCGCCAACAGCGTAAGGGTCAGCATCGCGATATAGTTCTAGAAAGTAGTACCTACCGGCGAAACAAGACCGACGATTCCAACAATTCGAGCTCCGCAGAAGAAAGAATCGCACAAATGCAAAAGCAAAAACAGAAACTAATGAAATTAAGACATGAGGCTCGTGAGGCGGAGAAGCAGAAGCTTGCGCCTCAAAGTTTTAGATTAGATTCTTTGAGCGACGAAGACAGAATGAACCTGGACAAACTGAAGGACTACTATTGTATATATTATGTTCCGAACCCGGCATCGTCGCCAAATGGGACAGAAGGAGACGACTCTGTGCAATTTCCGACATTAAACCACACATGTGGACATTCGCACGGTGCTTTAGTGCCTAGCAGTGGTAGTAAATCACAAAGAGGATTCAAGGTTGCATCAGACTTGCCAGTGCCACCTCAAGCGTGTAACTGTTCGTGCAGGATGTACGTTAGCGGCAATAAAGTAGAAACGCCGTTTGACAAAATGGATTATTCAATTAATCAAACGCAGTCCGCCAACTACCCAGAGTTTGCTAGCGCGAATCGTAGGAATGGTTATACAAGCGCAAGACAAAGTTCTAGAAACACTGACAGATCGGACAGAACTCATACGGACCATTTGCAAATAAACGATAAGTTTAGTAGCATTTCGAATTCGCAAGAAAAGATGCAAATACGCATCAATATGCCTTCTATTGTTTATAATAACCCGACAACACCCGAACCAACAATGTTAGAGCCAAACACTGGCTTAGTAAAAGCATTTAAACAGAAAGAACTCCGTCAGAAAGAATTGTCCAATTTAATAGAGGACGTCAAAGAGATAAACAAAAGGACAGAAGCTCTGACGGATTAATAGTTTATAATCGAATAGTATTGTTGTTTATTGACTGTCTCCAATTAAGATTGAATGTTATGCTGTTTGTTTATTTATATGGTATAAATTATTTATTGTTAATGTCACAATAGAACAAAATTCAATTTGCATTTTCCACTAAAAAAAATAAAGTAGAAAATAAATTATCGAATGCAATCATTTTTAAGCATTTTTTACACTCCCGTTATTTTTACATTTTCTGTGTTACAATTTTGAATCATTTATAGCTATTATACCGAGTGGTCTAAGGCGCCGTCTGAGATATTATACTTCTCACCACTGAGTGTGTTGGTTCAAGTCCCGCTCGCTCCAAAAACTTCATGTGAGAAAGTTTGCCAATTACTTGCGGAAGAACTGTAGTTCTACTCAGATTCATTCTGAGGTCTTTCTCTACCAAATAAAAACCAGGATAATGCCATATATAACCTGAAATGTGTTGAAAATTGCGTTAAACACCATTCACAAATATCTTGGTCAGTTCCATGTATTTCAAATATAAACTGGCAATTTCAAATTGTTTATCTTTTTTTGACACTTCATATGTTTCTATATATTTATAACGTCCTCATTATTTTGTTGTATGGGATTTTCTCCATTTTTCAACATTTTTTTTAGTTATTTATTTCAGTTAAAGGCGGTCAGCGCACCCAACCATCGTTAATTGGATCCGCTAAGCACTTAACCAGTACAAGACATCAGTCACCTACTACTGCCACACCCACGTATTAATTTTCACCTTTTAGCAACTGTTTTCAGTTATTTAAAGGCGATCTGCTCGTCTGCTCATCGTTCATAGGATCTGCTAGGCGGATAACCAGTACTAGACACAAGTCGCTTACTACTGCCACACTCGCGTATTCATTTGTTTCGCCTTTCAGCAACTGTTTTCAGTCTACTCATCGTTCCTAAGATCCGCTAGGCGGTTAACCAGTACTAGACACAAGTCGCTCATACTGCCACACCCGCGTATTCATTTGTTTCGCCTTTCAGCAACTGTTTTCAGTCTACTCATCGTTCCTAAGATCCGCTAGGCGGTTAACCAGTACTAGACACAAGTCGCTTACTACTGCCACACTCGCGTATTCATTTGTTTCGCCTTTCAGCAACTGTTTTCAGTCTACTCATCGTTCCTAAGATCCGCTAGGCGGTTAACCAGTACTAGACACAAGTCGCTTACTACTGCCACACTCGCGTATTCATTTGTTTCGCCTTTCAGCAACTGTTTTCAGTCTACTCATCGTTCCTAAGATCCGCTAGGCGGTTAACCAGTACTAGACACAAGTCGCTTACTACTGCCACACTCGCGTATTCATTTGTTTCGCCTTTCAGCAACTGTTTTCAGTCTACTCATCGTTCCTAAGATCCGCTAGGCTGTTAACCAGTACTAGACACAAGTCGCTTATTACTGCCACACCCGCGTTTTCATTTGTTTCGCCTTTCAGCAACTGTTTTCAGTCTACTCATCGTTCCTAAGATCCACTAGGCGGTTAACCAGTACTAGACACAAGTCGCTTACAACTGCCACACTCGCGTATTCATTTGTTTCGCCTTTCAGCAACCGTTTTCAGTCTACTCATCGTTCCTAAGATCCGCTAGGCGGTTAACCAGTACTAGACACAAGTCGCTTACTACTGCCACACTCGCGTATTCATTTGTTTCGCCTTTCAGCAACTGTTTTCAGTCTACTCATCGATCCTAAGATCCGCTAGGTGGTTAACCAGTACTAGACACAAGTCGCTCATACTGCCACACCCGCGTATTCATTTGTTTCGCCTTTCAGCAACTGTTTTCAGTCTACTCATCGTTCCTAAGATCCGCTAGGCGGTTAACCAGTACTAGACACAAGTCGCTTACTACTGCCACACTCGCGTATTCATTTGTTTCGCCTTTCAGCAACTGTTTTCAGTCTACTCATTGTCCTAAGATCCGCTAGGCGGTTAACCAGTACTAGACACAAGTCGCTTACTACTGCCACACCCGCATATTCATTTGTTTCGCCTTTCAGCAACTGTTTTCAGTCTACTCATCATTCCTAAGATCCGCTAGCCGGTTAACCAGTACTAGACACAAGTCGCTTACTACTGCCACACTCGCGTGTTCATTTGTTTCGCCTTTCAGCAACTGTTTTCAGTCTACTCATCGTTCCTAAGATCCGCTAGGCGGTTAACCAGTACTAGACACAAGTCGCTTACTACTGCCACACCCGCGTATTCATTTGTTTCGCCTTTCAGCAACTGTTTTCAGTCTACTCATCGTTCCTAAGATCCGCTAGGCGGTTAACCAGTACTAGACACAAGTCGCTTACTACTGCCACACTCGCGTATTCATTTGTTTCGCCTTTCAGCAACTGTTTTCAGTCTACTCATCGTTCCTAAGATCCGCTAGGCGGTTAACCAGTACTAGACACAAGTCGCTTACTACTGCCACACTCGCGTATTCATTTGTTTCGCCTTTCAGCAACTGTTTTCAGTCTACTCATCGTTCCTAAGATCCGCTAGGCGGTTAACCAGTACTAGACACAAGTCGCTTATTACTGCCACACCCGCGTTTTCATTTGTTTCGCCTTTCAGCAACTGTTTTCAGTCTACTCATCGTTCCTAAGATCCACTAGGCGGTTAACCAGTACTAGACACAAGTCGCTTACAACTGCCACACTCGCGTATTCATTTGTTTCGCCTTTCAGCAACCGTTTTCAGTCTACTCATCGTTCCTAAGATCCGCTAGGCGGTTAACCAGTACTAGACACAAGTCGCTTACTACTGCCACACTCGCGTATTCATTTGTTTCGCCTTTCAGCAACTGTTTTCAGTCTACTCATCGATCCTAAGATCCGCTAGGTGGTTAACCAGTACTAGACACAAGTCGCTCATACTGCCACACCCGCGTATTCATTTGTTTCGCCTTTCAGCAACTGTTTTCAGTCTACTCATCGTTCCTAAGATCCGCTAGGCGGTTAACCAGTACTAGACACAAGTCGCTTACTACTGCCACACTCGCGTATTCATTTGTTTCGCCTTTCAGCAACTGTTTTCAGTCTACTCATCGTTCCTAAGATCCGCTAGGCGGTTAACCAGTACTAGACACAAGTCGCTTACTACTGCCACACCCGCGTATTCATTTGTTTCGCCTTTCAGCAACTGTTTTCAGTCTACTCATCGTTCCTAGGATCCGCTAGCCGGTTAACCAGTACTAGACACAAGTCGCTTACTACTGCCACACCCGCGTATTCATTTGTTTCGCCTTTCAGCAACTGTTTTCACTCTACTCATCGTTCCTAGGATCCGCTAGCCGGTTAACCAGTACTAGACACATGTCGCTTACTACTGCCACACTCGCGTATTCATTTGTTTTGCTTTCAGCAACTGTTTTCACTCTACTCATCGTTCCTAGGATCCGCTAGCCGGTTAACCAGTACTAGACACAAGTCGCTTACTACTGCCACACTCGCGTATTCATTTGTTTTACTTTCAGCAACTGTTTTCAGTCTACTCATTTTTCCTAGGATCCGCTAAGCGGTTAACCAGTTCCAGACACGTATAACCTCTGCACGTCACTGACTACTTCCCCACATATTCAGAGGTGGAAGACTCTTGGTCTAAGAACACAGATAATAACAAATCATTACAGAGACTGTAAACGAGCCCGGGGCTTCGTACTCAAGACGCCTACATTAATAGTCGAAAGTGTATCCGACTGAGCTGGCCGGAACCGGCCAAAACGTATAATTTATATAAACAATGTTCGTATCTATCGCTGTTGTGATAGCTGGGCTGTTGGTTCTGAGTCACTTGTCACTTGAATAAAAAATAAAATCTAAACTAAGTCATAGTTACTAATTTATTTTGGCGTGATTGCAAAACATGTCCAGCGCTTATATGAACCACTGTCAATTGCGCTTCTTGGTTGACTCAATACTGAGCGAGTCTTTTTAGATGCCATCTGGTCGGGCTGGGGATCGAACACGCAACCTCAAGCGTGAGAATCACCTCTATATCCACTGTAATAAAATGCTGTCTTCCAATTAATATCCTGTAGACAAATATTTTATTGCGATTTATATATGATATAAGACGGGGATGGGGGTGGGGTGGGTGTTGGAGGGGATGACAAAGTTGTTTCACAACGTTTGCATGTTCATTGTAAAGTTTTCGAAAAACAGTCACAAACTTCATTTTATGATTCATCAACATAAACGTATGAACATTTTTAAAGTTTGGTAGATAATAGTTATTATATAAATTCCCAATAATCGGCAGTTAAGGAGGAATATACCTTTTAAATTATTTTCGAAATCAAGGGAATATTTGGTATGTAATGAAACTAGAAGTAATTTCCAATTTGAATATGCTTTTTTTCTGCGGTAAATATAACACTTCTTTACCTATGACGTCGTAAACATGGCCATGTTTGGTCTTTTTGACGTCCCGATTTATAGCAGCAAAATCGCGTATTTGTCGACCTCAGTCAAATTATACCGAATGTACAGAATCGAAACACATATCACCACGAACACATTCAACGGATATATGAATTTACAGATGCAAAAATTACGACGAATGCCACATTTTGAAAATATAAGCGAAAAACGGAAATTATTATTTTCTCGATTTTTTCGAAAAAAATGCTTCAAATCAAAATTACCAAAAAACAAACCGAGCGATTTTTGAATTTTTTTTATTTGATTTCTAACAATATGCTTCACAGTGATTGTGAGATTTTTATAACAATTGACAAACTAGATTTTTTTTTATTTTTAATTATTTAACCCCACCCTACGTCAGAAAAGACGTCAACATATTGCATAATTCTACGCGTTTTCCATAAGATTTTCGGCAGTTGATTAAGGTTTAATTATTTTCTAAATCAGTGGTTCAATTAGTATATTATGAAACTAGAAGTAATTTCCAATGTGAATATGTATTTTTTTGCAGCGGTCAATAGAATATATATTTATATGTGACGTCGTAATCATGGCCATGTTCAGCCTTTTTGACGTCCCAATGTATAGCAGCCAAATCGCGTATTTTTTCGACCTCAGTTGAGTTATTCCTAATACACAGAATGGAAACATATATCACCATGTACACATTTGACGGATGTATGCATTTACAGATGCAAAAATTATGACAAACGCCACAGTTTGAAAATATTAGCGAAAAACGGAAACTATTTTTTCTCTCGATTTTTACGTAAAAACGGCTTCAAATCAAAATTACCAAAAATCAAATCAAGCGAATTTTGCATAATTTTTATATGTTTTCATACTATATATTGTTCAATAATTGTGAGATTTTTAGAAAAATTGACGAACTAGATTTTTTATGATATTCAATTATTTAACCCTACCCTACGTCAAAAAACGCTTTAATGCAAACGTCAACGTCGGTATAGCGCATGAGGTATACGTTTTGTGATAATTAAACAAGTTTGTTCTTACCATTATATTAGTATTTTGTGCACACTAATTATATATACTTCTGCTGTTTAGTGGCAACTAATTTGTCTATAGCATTTATGATAGCGTGTCTGTTTGGTGTACGTACAAAACTGTCATTTATTTTTAACTTACAGGGAACTGGATTCGAAAACATTATTCTCATTTCTGACTAGCTCCACGACTGCTAGTGAAATGTGGACATCACTGTTGTCAATTATTAGAACAACAGGTCTGGCATTTCTAAAATTCGGAGCAAACTGTTACACATACATAAAATGGGCTTGAAACAATACCGTCTATAATGAGCAGTGAAAAGCCACGATCCAGGTATATTGTAATTGAACGTACGTAGGAGCATGGGGCTGGGTGGAAGGGTGGCCTTTCACTGCTATAGTGGGTATTGTTTCAAGCTATGAATGTGTACTGAACAGTTTGCTCCGAACTTTAGAAAGACCAGACCTGTTGTTCTAATAATTGACAACAGTGATGTCCACATTTCACTAGCAGTCGTGGAGCTAGTCAGAAATGAGAATATTGTTTTGGAATCCAGTTCCCTGTAAGTGAAAAAAAATGACGGTTTTGTACGTGCACCAAACAGACACGCTATCATAAATGCTATAGACAAATTAGTTGCCACTAAACAGCAGAAGTATATATAACTTGTGTGTACAAAATACTAATGTAATGGTAAGAACAAACTTGTTTAATTATCACAAAACGTATACCTCGTGCGCAATACCGACGTCGACATTTGCTTTAAAGCGTTTTTTGACGTAGGGTAGGGTTAAATAATTGAATATCATAAAAAATCTAGGTTGTCAATTTTTCTAAAAATCTCACAATAATTGTACAATATATAGTATAAAATTATATAAAAATTATGCAAAATTCGCTTGATTTGTTTTGTGGTAATTTTGATTTGAAGCCGTTTTTCGAAAAAAATCGAGAGAAAAAATAGTTTCCGTTTTTCGCTAGTATTTTCAAAATGTGGCGTTCGTTGTAATTTTTGCATTTGTAAATGCATACATCCGTCAGATGTGTACATGGTGATATATGTTTCTATTCTGTGTATTAGGAATAACTCAACTGAGGTCGAAAAATATGCGATTTGGCTGCTATACATTGGGACGTCAAAAAGGCTGATCATGGCCATGTTTACGATGTCACATATAAATATATATTCTATTGACCGCTGCAAAAAATACATATTCACATTGGAAATTACTTCTCGTTTCATAATATACTAATTGAACCACTGATTTAGAAAATATTTTAACATTAATCAACCGCCAAAAATCTTATGGAAAACGCGTAGAATTATGCAATATGTTGACGTCTTTTTTGACGTAGGGTGGGGTTAAATAATTAAAAATAAAAAAAAATCTAGTTTGTCAATTGTTCTAAAAAATCTCACAATCACTGTGAAGCATATTGTTAGAAATCAAATAAAAATTATTCAAAAATCGCTCGGTTTGTTTTTTGATAATTTTGATTTGAAGCATTTTTTTTCGAAAAAATCGAGAAAATAATAATTTCCGTTTTTTGCTAATATTTTCAGAATTTGGCTTTCGTCGTAATTATTGCATATGTAAATTCATATATCCGTTGAATGTGTACGTGATGATATGTGTTTCGATTCTGTACATTCGATATAACTTGACTGAGGTCGACAAATACGCGATTTTGCTGCTATAAATCGGGACGTCAGAAAGACCAAACATGGCCATGTTTATGACGTCATAGGTAAAGAAGTGTTATATTTACCGCAGAAAAAAAGCATATTCAAATTGGAAATTACTTGTAGTTTCATTACATACCAAATATTCCACTGATTTCGAAAATAATTTAAAAGGTATATTCCTCCTTAACTAAACGTGCGTCACAATGTTAACGGACCCTAATCGAATACTTATGCGGTTATGGAAACGAGCCCCTTGCACCCAGATTTACTCATATTTTCAAAATGGTGATAACTTAACTCTGCTATCCTGGCGCTGAGACAGATATTCTTAATCACTCTTTTAGTTTACATTTATCAGACAAATTAATACTCCGACACCAGCAACTCGAATTTAGTCTTCAAAATGTGTAAACTTCATACATTATAAAGGTACATTATATCGGACAAAATATCCATTGGAAGCAAACAAGGCAACCGATAGAAGAAATTAACAGACTCAGTTTTATTGCGTCTGATTACGAAACATGCAGCAAACGCCACGCCCACACCCCCACCCCCATAGCATGGGCTATTCTCAAGCAACATCTAACATAAAAGGCAGGATGAGGTGCATACAAAAATATATTTTCGCAGATATAAATAAACTCTTAGCATGGTAACATATGTTTTATTTATTCCATTTAAACACAATTCATTACGGGTAACCGTGAGTAATGCAATACAGTAACAATGACGTCACCGGAGCCAGAATAGCACGAGAATAAGGGTAAGACAAGAGGGAGATAAGAGGACAAGAGGCTAGAGTTCTGTCTATCCCAACATCTGATATCTCCCGAATCATGTATATTTACCCCAAATAAAAACAAACACAGGGAATTAAATACAGCGGCGTAGCTTCCTAAAGGCAAGTAGGCAATTTTTCTAAAATCGAAACAATAAAAAAGCCAAAAATGTAATAAAAATCGGAACCGTAGGGTGGTAGTGGTTTAAACTATAAATTCGCAACAAAAAATCATTGAATATGATTAAAATATTTGACATCATTTTATCAATTTATTTGGTTATAAAACAGTGAAATCAATGTTAATATTAAGGATAACCAGTTCCCTTAAAACATAAGAAATATACGCCATAGCGCACCTACGACGACCCTACAACCATGTCAACCAAGCTACGCCCCTGGCGTTACAACGAATGTAAATTTGTCCACCCTGTCCAGATGTGTTGCATGTAATTCTATAGTATATAAGTCATGGTCGACACCAAATTTATTGGTTTGAGGCCTTGATATTGTATCTATGGTTTGCATTGTAGCTAGGGGCACTCGCCGTAGTCTGGTCTGTACATTTATGTCTTGGTTATTCACAAATAATTATCTCTATGTATATATATATATATATATATATATATATATATATATACCCTGTGTGTGTATTTCCTGGAATTATTGATTTTTTATTTGTCTAAATCGAGAGATAAAAGGCGGGTGTTTAATTTTTTCACCGCAATATATTTCGTCATTTTACAATAAACCAACTTATGTTACAGAGTTCATCTGATAATGGAAACAATAGCCGTTACGATAGAGAATTTGATGTCAACCAGGACAGTGTAGTTAGCGCCGAAAATGCGGCGTAGTCACCGTTAATGTAACGTAGACGTTAGACGGGGTGCGTAAAGTGAACTTGATCTTAAAGTTGAAAAGTTACCGATCTCGGTAAGACCGGATCCGGGTCGACCGGAATATAGAAGTTTGAATAGAATTGAATAACAAGTTAAAAAGTTCAGTTCTAGAACTTAGACCGGGTTTATATATTAAAAGTAAGTTGTTTGGGTTATAATTTATGAATTCAAATAAGTTTTAAACCTGGTAGTTGTCCATTCTCTGACTCTGTCAGACGACCATAACCAGGGAGTACAAATGTGTAACAACTGCACAGACTCTCACACCGGTCTATTTATACTGCGTCCTTGACAGCGGTCAAAACGAGGCGAACGGACATGGCGGCATCCGCACCGTAAACACGCTTGAAGCTGGCACTTTAGGATTGGCGATAATGAGCTCTGTAACCAATGACAGACTCAATAAACAATGCATCATGACACACGAATATGTTAGACAACTAGGCAAACCGAAGAAATTATACAACTTGTTGAATAATGGAATTATTTAATCGATTTACGAAATTGGGGATCTAGAAACTACGGTATCCCGTTGGGGGCCATCGCGGCATATTTATTAAATTAAGTTAAGTCGAAACAACGAAACTACGATGGTGAAAAGTCGAAACAACGATGGTGAAAAGTCGCAACTACGATGGTGAAAAGTCGAAACAACGATGGTGAAAACGCGAAACTACGATGGTGAAAAGTCGAAACTACGATGGTGAAAAGTCGAAACAACGAAACAACGATGATGAAAAGTCGAAACTACGATGGTGAAAAGTCGAAATCATTTCGACTTTTCACCATCGTTGTTTCGTTGTTTCGACTTTTCACCATCGTAGTTTCGACTTTTCACCATCGTAGTTGCGACTTTTCACGATCGTTGTTTCGTTGTTTCGACTATACTTAATTTAATAAATATGCCGCGATGATCCCAACGGGACACCGGAAGAAACGGCCTCGTCACAGCACCGGCTTGCCGTCCGGCTTACGATGAAGCTTTTAAAGGTATTTATCGTTGTCAAATGCATTTCCTATATATATATTAGAGATATATGATGTAATTGTGACACCGGCACTACCATATGCGTGTAAATTGTTATATAAGATAAAAAAGTTGTTTTTTTTTCTCCAGAAAATGGGAGTGGACGATAGGGGTTGTTTTAAGACATGACAACGCGCCCGGCACCTGTGGGTGATGACAGATGAGAAATGAGAATTGTAAGATGCGTGTTAGGAGATGATATTTGTGAGATGAAAATTGTGAGATGGGTTTTTGGTGATGATAGTTGTGAGGTGAGAGATGAGAATTGCGAGAAGCGTGTTTGTTAGTTGATGCTAGTTGTGAAATGAGAATTGTGAGATGCGTGTTAGGAGATGATAGTTGTGAGATAACAGATGCGAATTATGAGATGCGTGTTAGGAGATGATAGTTGTGAGAAAAGAGATGTGAATTGTGAGATGCGTGTTAAGAGATGATAGTTGTGAGATAACAGATGCGAATTGTGAGATGCGTGTTAGGAGATGATAGTTGTGAGATAAGAGATGTGAATTGTGAGATGCGCGTTAGGAGATAATAGTTGTGAGATAAGAGATGTGAATTGTGAGATGCGTGCTAGGAGATGATAGTTGTGAGATAAGAATTGCACGATGCGTGTTAGGTAATAAGAGTTATGAGATGAGAGATGAGAATTGTGAGATACTTGTTAGCAGATGATATATGTGAGATGAGAATTGTGAGATACTTGTTAGCAGATGATATATGTGAGATGAGAATTGTGAGATGCGTTTTAGGAAATGACAGCTGTGAGATGAGAATTGTGAGATGCGTGTTAGGTGATGACAGTTGTGAGACAAGAGATCAGAACTGCTTGATAGATGTTAGATGATGATAGACGAGAATTAGGAGATGGTAGTTGTGATATGAGAGAGATGAGAATTGTGAGATTCGTGTTAGGTGGTGATAGTTGGGAATTCCGTAAATGTAACACCTCGGCTGAAATTCACTGAACATTTCAACAAAGACCTTGTTCATGCAGATTAAGCAAGGGATGATGTTTAATGGTGTTCTATCGCCAGCAGCCCGAGGATAAACTATTACGAATACTGATAAGAACAAATGATCCTTTTTAGGGCAAATCCAGTTTTCTTGAGAAGATACGTTTTCAAATGGCCAAATAAAACAACTTATCTAGCCGCATGATTCCCATTATCCTACCACAAACATGTTCAACCTTTCACGAGTGTTCTTAAACTGCATGCGAGGAATATGATTTAAGAAGCATGGTTCTATTTTCACAAACTTTTACTTAAATACTTAAAATCTTAAGTGTAAGAGAAGCAGCCATGTGATTTTAGACTGGTTCCAGTTAAACTGAATATGGTTTAACTGATAATGATTGTATAATAGATAATTAACCAGTCAAAACTTAGTTTATACGTATTTAAGTAAAATGATGATGAAACAGAAGGCCAACATTTCCATATATTTAACTTAAATACTTTAAATCTTACCCTAATTAAGAATGTAAACAAATACTTAGATATATTGATAAAACAGAAGCATGAGTTTATGTTTCCATTATATATAATAAACATATGAATGATTGATTGATTGATTGAATATTTAGCGTCATTTTTATGCCATCGAGGGATAACAGACGATCAGTTAACTAACCACTGTTTCCTGGGATTAACCAGTACTCGAGCACACCCCATCTCTGCAAGTAACTGATAACTTTCTCACTTGAATCAGTGGTGAGGGACGAATGATAATGAGACACAAAATCGTATGTCAATCATCACGGAGACTGTGAATGAATGAATGAATGAATGAATGAATGAATGAATGAATGAATGAATGAATGAATGAATGAATGAATGAATGAATGAATGAATAACTCTGGATTAACACAATGCTTTTCCGATAATTGAAATATTTAAACAAAACGCACCAGGAACATAGTTGCAAGTTTACAGTTTACAATTCGATTAAGAACTGGCACCTAGTTGACATTTCAGTTCATATTTTGAAAACTTGCAAGTAGTCCCCTACTTGTAATTCGGTCGTGGGGGATTAGGTTTGCCCCCGTCCGTCCGTCCGTCCGTCCGTCCGTCCGTCCGTCCGCATGTATGTCTGTCCGCAAAATCGGAATTCACCGTTAAAGAAAAAAGTACTAAATATATTTTTATTAAACTTGGTATGTAAATAGATGGCAATGAGAAGATTACGCATGGTGTTTTTCCTGACATTGCCGAAATTGTAGTCGGTTAGGTAGACGGCAATGATATTTGAACTTAAGCACATTATTATTTTTGCTAGTTTTACCGAACCATGGCGGTAGGGCAAAGGGAGTAGAGAGAGGTAAATGTGGAGAATATTTTTAAAGTAAAAGTTTTGATGTTTGGGTCTTAATGTGAGAATTCAGGGTGGGACTTTGGGAATAATACATGTATCCCGATGAGTATGAAATTAAACTGAAACAGATACTATACACATTGAAATCTGAAACATCATCTAGTCACTGCAAAGTTGATTTGGGATTGATTTGCAATAAGGGGCCAAGTGAGTCTCCGAAACGGTAAACAATTAGAAGTTTCAGAAATATTGTCAGCAACCGGAAAGTCAAATATCTGTATATAATAACCATAAGAACCGTGGTGGGGGAAGGGGCGCTCTCCCCGAGCCCAATGTTACAGTTGTGGAGGGCTACGTATACGTTGCCCCATCCCCGAATAATTTTATTAAAACGTCTGAAAGTATCAATCATCGGAGGTAACCGTGACAACTATAATTTTATTCGCGTGCTTGCGCATACGTGCGTGCGTGAGTTGTGCGGTGCGGTGCGGTGCGGCGCAGCGCGGTGCGTGTTAGTCGCAGTGTGTTTAAAAATCGGTTAAAAGTCACAAAATATTAGAAAAGATAACAAACATATTTTATTCTTAAAACTCATAAACTGCAGCATTTGTCTTTTCTTTTTGAAATTGCACAATATTTCAAGGGATCCCTCATACCACCACTGACATCGGATGTCCCTTCCAAACCCCGCCAAACGTTTAACAGTCACAAAATAATAGAGTAAGTAATTACCATTTTCCACGATTAAACTTACGGTTTAAACATATTTTATTTCTTATTTATATGTACACATGTATACAGAAATATGTTAAACTTGTTAGAATGCAGCGTTTGCCGTTATGTTTCAAAAGAGAGCTGCTAGACTTATTCTCGATAAAAAAAACCTACGATTCTTCTGCATAATTCTTCACTAAGTTTAAATGGATGACGTTTCCTGAAAGGGTTGAATTTTTAAAAGGCAGTATTCATGTATAAATAATTTAATGACCAGGCTACTGCATATCTATATTTATGAACTCTAACAGCTAATGTCCATACACGCACATTACGGTAATTCTCTAATATACAGTTTTGTTTTCCTAAGCCAGATTATGAAATGTTTCGAAATTCGTTTGCTTATTCAGACTCTGGTTTGTGGAACTCTATTCCGTCTTTTATAACCGCCCCCCCCGCCCCCCCCCCCCCCCCCCCAAATGGAGTAACAATTCTTAGCAAGCTCTCATCAATATTGGCACACATTCTTATTTTTTGTTTATTCCGGCTTGTGTTTATACGTCAAATTAATGTTGTACTTTATAAATACTTTATAGTCATATGTTGAGGGCCTAATGGTAGATTGGATTTATATAAATGAGTTTTTTCGTTAATAAAGGTTAATAAAGACCTAGACCTACCTGTTTTAGCACCTATGTTTAGTGTATCCCTCAAACTTGTGTTGATTGTATCAATTAATATGCCACCATATTGAAACTGCTATCATTATTTTATCATTACTTTGAATATGTTGTTGTTATCAGATCAGAATGTTCTCTAATAGCTATGTGAACGCTCCATTCTTCTTCCTTTAAACGATTCAATACAAGGCATCATTCAGTAATTACATTGCTTTGTTATATTTTAGCACCTTGTTTATATTAAGACGTGTCAAAAATCAACTCAAATTTAAGCTACTTGCATCACGTGATATTTTTCGCGGGAAACAGTTTGACCAATAGAAAACCCTCGTCTTTTTCCGGCTAGCTTTCCATTGGTCAAAAGTCACATGACAGTACAACCGACGTTTGACGAGAATTAAGCAGCCCACTTCTTTCTCATTTCATCTTGTGCATTCTTAGTGGAAGGATCTATTTTATTTTTGGACATAGGATGGTGGCGTGAGTTAAACTGTGTTGTATTTTCTATTTTATGCCATATTTTATTCTTATTTGTATTATTTTCATTCAATTTAATATTATTTTAAATATTTTCGTCACCTTTATGTCTATATGGACGGAAGTTTACTCTGCTGATTCTCGTTTCGAACAGCGGCCATTGTTTCAACACTAGCTTCCATTTATATTCGTGCACACTCTTCTAGTCATTGGTTGTATTATTATTGAACTGGTACCAGCAACTGCATTTCAGTTAAAAATATTTAGATTAAAAAACAATATTAAATAATTGAAAACTTGGTTTTTAAATTAGTGTTTCCGATCGCCATTGCGCGCACATATACATCCATTTATTAAAATCATTTATTGAATTAATGAGATAAAAAACAGTAACACAGTAAAATAGTACAGATAAAAAAGTAAAACTTTTGACTCAAATGTACCAATTTTTTTAAATAGTACTATTCATTAGCAGGTCGCCATTTGCACGTGTATCCTTGGTTATGACGTTCGTTATGCGTGGCTGAATTTGTGTATTGTCCAAGAGGTCACTCGAAGTTGCAGCTTAATAATGTCCACGTAAGCAAGATTTATGTTATCATGTTTGTCGTATATAGAACATATATCGGTACATGTACGAATTGGAAAGTATGCCGACCGTCTATAGTTTAAAGTTAGAATAATTCATCATTTTCCTTAAGACCAAACTTGCTCTGAAAATAGCAGGTTCCCAAATGTATCAAGAAATAGTCTGGTTCCCTGACCCACAAAGGAAGTACTAACATTGTTATCTCCCTTTGATAAATATGGCGCCAATTTGGGACATCCAAATGTATTTCTGTAAAAAATTCAAGATATATCGATTTATGTATAATGTCAGCGATAGCTTTTGGTAATTTTATAAATAATTTATACATTAACAATAATTGGAACTGAATGTATATAACTATTTTTCTGTAAAAGTACAAATATTAATCATATTTACATTGACAATATGTTAAAATAGTGGGTGGGGTAAGGTATTGATTGTTAAGTTTCAGAGTATCATTTTCTAAATCAAGTCATATCAGTATCAGAAGCAGCCAAGTGGGATGCTAGGAGAAATCTAGGTTAGAAGACTATTATATACTAGAGTGCCTTTGATCTCAACAGTGAATATCACTGAAAATAGACTAAAACAAATAGAAATAGATTATTTTAGTTATCTTTATTGTAGTTTCTACATAGGCCGCAAAAATATTGACGCAAAAATCTACTGATTCTTTATCAAATCTACTGATTCTTTATCAAATCTACTGATTTTTAATCCCAAATCTACTGATCTGAAATATCAAATTCAGCAAATCTATCACATGTATGTATTTATACATAAAAATACATGGCTGCTTCCATGTTTTGTATTGTGTTTACTTTAACACCTGTATATTGACTGTGTGTTTGAGTGCACAGCGTATATATCAGTGAAGATGAAACATTTCGTCAAACGGGTCCCCAGTCTGAAACAGATTTAAAATTGGTTGAAAAGTACTATATTTGTAAAAAAATAAAACATTTCATTTCAGAAGTTGATTTCAAACAGCTCTGCACTTGGTTGTGTAGTTTGGTTTGCAGAAAGACAGATATGGTTACAGACCAGAACTTCGTTTAGATGGTGAGTATTATAATGTCATGTTCCCTACTCCGTCTTATTTGTAATAGACGTGAAACATCTGCCCGTTGTCATCGTTTTTCATAATAATACTAACCTGATAGTCAATGACCTTGTATGTAAATGTAAAGTAAAACAATGAATGACATTTCATCATTATCATCTCTAGTAATTTTTACATGCCTAAACTCTTAGCACTGTCCATCCGAGTTTGTTATAGAAAACTTAATGATAATTCAATTTTAACAGGTTTGTGCCCAGACGCTTGATAATTTGGGATTGGTTCCCAGTAGTAATGTGACTGATTGGTATCATGCAGATGGTTGTCGTATAAGATGTACAGACCAGAAGATGAAAGTTAAGTACTATGTGCTCGTGTTATTTGTGATATACTTGAATTATGCTTTTCGTTGGTAATCCTGATTTGTTTGTTTAGATATTTATTGTCATTGGAAGGTTAACCAGTACTCAAGCTTACCCATCTCCGCAAGTAACTGATAACTTTCCCACTTGAATCATCGGTGAGATAAGAATGACAATGATATGCAATACCAATACTATATCAATCATCACAAAGATTGCGGCCGGGCGGGGATTCGAACTCACGGCCCCTGGTTTGATAGTCGTTATGTCTATTATGTTCTTGGCTCGCCGTAGCAAAAGGCTCCACGTGAGCTTTGTTTTTATTTTAAGCTCACTTGGGAGCATGATGCTGTAGGTGAGCTTATGTGGTCAATCTGCTATTGTTGTTCTGATTTGTTTGTTTGTTTAAATATTTAACATCATTGTAAGGTTAACCAGCGCTCAATCTCACCTATCTCCGCAAGTAACCGGTAACTTTCCTACTTGAATCAGTGGTGAGAGACGAATGATAATGAAGCGCAATGTCCTATATCATTCATCACGAAGACTGCAACCGGGCGGGGATCCGAACTCACGGCCTTTGGTTTGATAGTCATTATGTATATTAAATTTGAATAATTGATCTTTATACATAAAAATACATGGCTGCTTCCATATTTTGTATTGTGGTTACTTTAACACCTGTTTATTGACTGTGTGTGTAAGTGTACAACATATATATCAGTGAAGGTGAAACGTTTTATTAAACGGGTCCACAGTCTGAAACAGATTTAAAATTGGCTGAAAAGTACTATATTTGTAAAATTTTCATTTCAGAAGTTAATTTCAGACAGCTCTGCACTTGGTTGTGTTGTTTGGTTTGCAGTAAAACAGATATGGTTACAGTACAGAACTTCATTTAGATGGTGAGTACTATAATTTCATATTCTCTACTCCGTCTTATTTGTAATAGACATTAAACATCTGCCTGTTGAATCAGCAGTGAGATACTAATGACAGTGATACGCAATACCAATACTAAATCAATCATCATGAAGACTGTGGCCGGGCAGGCATTCAAACTCATGGCCCGTGGCTTGATAGTCATTATGCTTATTATGTGATCACTGTATGATGGTTGTCCTGATTTGTTTGTTTAAATATTTAACATCATTGTAAGGTTAACAAGGGCTTTAGCTCGCCTATCTCGGCAAGTAACTGATAATTTTCCTACTTGAATCAGTGACGAGAGACAAATTGATAATGACACGCAATGTTCTATATCAATCATCACGAAGACTGTGGTTGGGTTGGGATTCAATCTCATGGCCCCTGGTTTGGTAGTCATTATGTGTTTTATGTTCTTAACACACCGGAGCCAAAGACCAGTGTGAGCTTTGGTTTTATTTTGTAAAGTAAAACAATGAATGACATTTCATCACCATCATGTCTGGTAATCGCATCCCCCAGGAAGAGCATTCTCGCGATGTGTTTAACCTAATAGTAATGTGCTGCTTTGTTGCCGATTGGTGATCTTTTGTAAAACAGATTTTCAAATTCCCTGTACAATAACCAAATGATTATGTTCAGCATGCAGATTGTGTTACTCTTACTTTTTGATATGTCCTTTTTCTCATTGTCCTTATTTTTACATGCTTGTTCTCTTAGCACTGTCCATCCGAGTTTGTTATAGAACACTTAATGATAATTTAATTTTAACAGGTTGGTACCCAGACGATTGGTGATTCAGGATTGGTTCCCAGTAGTAATGTGACTGATTGGTATCGTGCAGATGGTTGTCTTATAAGATGTACAGACCAGAAGACGAAAGTTAAGTACAATATGCTTGTGTAGTTTGTAATATGCTTGAATTATGCTTTCCATTGATTATCCCGATTTGTTTGTTTAAATATCTATCATCATTAGAAGGTTAACCAGTACTCAAGCTTACCAATCTCCGCAAGTAACTGATAATTTTACCACTTGATTCATCAGTGAGATATTAATGACAATGATATGCAATACAAAAACTAAATCAATCATCACGAAGACTGCTGCCGGGCGGGGATTCAAACTCATGGCCGATGGTTTGATAGTTGTTATGCCTATTATGTGATCACTATAAGATGGTTGTCCTGATTTGTTTGTTTAAATATTTATATCATTGTAATGTTAACCAGTGCTCTAGCTCACCTATCTCCGCAAGTAACTGATAACTTTCCTACTTGAATCAGCGATGAGAGACGAATGATAATGATACGCAGTGTCCTATATCAATCATCATGAAGACTGCGGCCAGACGGGGATTTGAACTCACGGCCCCTGGTTTGATAGTCATTATGTGTATTATGTTCTTAGCTCACCGAAGCCAGAGGCCCAGTGTGAGCTTTGCTTTTATTTTAAGCTCACCTGGGAGCATAATGCTCTAGGTGAGCTTTTGTGATCAATCTTTGTCTGTTGTTCATTTAATTTTTCAACACATCTAAACTAAACTAAGACATTAGTAATAGAAATCATAGGACATAAACTGGCTTGTAAAATACCTATACTCCCAGTACAGGTTTCTATTCTACTGTAATGTGTAATGGGGCATAAGCTTGTAAAAGACTGGTACTAGCCCGTTTCAGGGAGTTTTACTGGTTGGTTTTGAACTCTTTATATAATTTAAATCAAAATCAAAATTGTCACTTTTAATGTTATTTCTTAAAGTTATGCCTTTTGGAACATTCAGAATATAAAAAATAAATAAATATTTAATGCATTTTAATCTGGAAATAAAACATATACATTGAGAGCAATGTCAATAGTTTGTAAATGATTTTTTTCTTGTAATGAAATAGCTTTGAAAAATATATCAAATATTCATTAAGTGGATGATGACCCAAATAATTAAGTTAAATACCACAAAAAATATTTTGGACAATTAAAACATGAAATAATATATAGTAAATAAACCAGATAGGGTAAATGAAACATGATTAGTAAGGGTAAAACTAATAAGGACACTTAAAACAATAAACTCAGGGCAAATTAAACATTCAGTATAGGGTATATAAAAAATTACAATAAGGGCAATTAACACACAAAATATGGCAATTAAACTATATTCAGTGAATATGATAAACAACAAATAAAATCAGGAAAATCAACACACTAAAATATGTACAGCAATTAAATAATTAAAACAGATACAATAAGGACAGTTAAAACAAAAACAAATAAGTATGGTAATTAAAATTTATAAAGTAATTATAAAAAAAGCAAAAACAGATATGACCAGGACAATTAAAACATAAACTAATAAGAATGGTAATTAAGATATATAAATTAATTATCAAATAAGTTAAACAGATACAACCAGGACAATTAAAACAAACAAATAAGAATGGCAATTAAGATATATAAATTAATTATCAAATAATTTAAACAGATACGACCAGGACACTTAAAACAAACAAATAAGAATGGCAATTAAGATATATAAATTAATTATCAAATAATTTAAACAGATACGACCAGGACAATTAAAACATAAACAAATAAGTAGGTTGATTAAAATACATAAATTAGATATTAAATAATTAAATAATAAAAACAGATACAAACAGGACAATTAAAACATAAACAAATAAAAAAAATAGTATGTCAATTACGATATATGAATATAATGATTAAATAATTAAAACAGATACAACCAAGACAATTAAAACATGAACAAATAAGAATGGCAATTAAAATTTATAAATTAATTATTAAATAATTAAAACAGATACAATCAGGGCAATTAATACATAGAACAATCAAAATATATTTAGTGATTAGGATAAATTTAACAGATACATAACATTATATATTATAATAGAATCAGTAAGGGCTAATAACGTGCACAGATACAAACATATAACTTAATAAAACACAAAATAATGGTATTATTATAAATATTAATATTTCATTATATTATTATTATAATGTTAGTATTATATAATAGTTTATTGTGTCTGTAAGAGTAATAGTATTTGCATTGAATAGACTTTATATTCAATTAAAATTGTATAACATGGGCTTTATTATTTGATAAATTTAGACCTGAATCACGGAAAGGCTTCTTGAAATGACCTGCTGCTTACGCAAACTAACGCGCTTTTAACAAGTCAACGGTTAACAACTTGGTGGAACTCTAAAATATTTCTGATTTTAAAGAATTAAGCTCAAAGATATTCTTTGGTTATGTAAGGATAATGTTTTTAAGATATTTTATATTTAATATTTTCATATAAGTCAATACACATTTGTTGCGTATTTAATTTGTGTGCATTAAGTATAGTTAACACATTGCATGATGGGAAACGTTTTGAGCCATCTGTAGCAATATTTGTTGCTACATTCTGCTCATATAAAACAGTCCTATGCAACTGTTGACACCAATAATCTATGACAGTATTACAGTAGAAGAATAAAACAGACTAATTACTGATTATGTTTGTATGTCATTTATTCTCCTTCATTAACCAGGCAGTTTACCGTAGATGCATACTGAAATTAAATAAACAACTGTTGTATTGAATTGAATAATATTAGATTAAAATCATTATTTAAAACATTATTTTTAAGATAATACGCCTCTTACGGAGTGGTAATGCAATAAAAGTAATTTTTCATTTTAATTTTAAATCAGAAATGTTTGGAGTACCACATTCACTGTGTTTAATTATTAACATGCAATTTTAAGAAGCCTTTTTCGTGTAAAAATAGTAAAATATTGTAAAGTGGGGGGGTTGTCTATTTATGCAATTATTACTTGTGTAGTTTAGTTACTGTAAAATAGTTTATTTACTTATATACTTTAAAGGTTATCTCATATATATTATATAATTACATACACATATATGATAATATAGTATACACAACACACGTTATGTGTTTTTAAATGCAAAATGAATCATTACTCATATAACACTCGTATAATTATATAAAATAAGTACACACATAATCATATAAAACAGATACTCTTATAATCATATCAAAGAAATACTAATATGATCATACAAAACATATGCTCGTATAAATGTTATTAATCATAAACTAATATAAATGAACATATAATAGATCTATGAAAAAAGTGTTGTTTGAATTGCAAACAACATAAAATCATATAAAACAGATACTCGTATAATCATATAAAATAAATACTAATATAATCATACAAAACATATACTCGTATAAATGTTATAAATCATAAACTAATATAAATGAACATATAATAGATGTATGAAATACTGTTGTTTAAATTGCAAACATCATAAATCATATTAAACAGATACTCATATAAATAGATGATAAACTCATAAAAACAGATGCACATATAAAATATATAAGAATAAACTAAAACACATCAAAATATAGTATAAACTTATACTGGTATAAAGCAAAACACACTTCAAAGTTGTACATAAAGAAATTACAATATAAAATATAAACCTAAATAAACCAAATAAAAGCTATAAAACACAAGTATATGGAATTGGCATAAAATTACCTCGAATTAAATGTTCAATTACAAAAACCTATAAAAATGTATGCATTTAAAATCATCTAAATGATAATAAACATCATAAATAATATAAAACAGATATTCATATAAATTGCACATAAAAACAGTCACAAAATATACTCATATAAATGGTACTCATATAAATGGTACACATATGAAATATAAGCATATTTAAAATACTCATAAAAAATAAAATCCTATTAAATAGAAACTCATATAAATTGCACATATATAAAATAAAATCATACTAAAATTTATTTTTGTAAACTGCATACATAATAAACTAATATTAGGTATATAGTCATAGAATAAGTTGTAATAAGATACACTATAAAATCATGAAAATTGTGTTTCACTTATAATTATCATTGATAATGAAATAATAATATATTATTCATAATATAATCAAATGTAACAGATATGCGTATTGGTTGCACACACACAATAAAGTCAAATGGAACATTCTTATATAAATAGTATACAAAGTAAAATTATATTTATACTCATATAAAATGCACATATAAAGAAAAATCTATTCAAATATACTCATTGTAATTACTAATCTACAATCATTAAAATAAACTTATGTAGGTTACATAATACGTTCATATATAAAAGATTCTCGTATAAATTACAGATATTTTAAAAATATATAAGAATAAACATAATATAATCTTAAAAATAAATATTCATATATATATGATATATGATAAGTTCTTAAATAAAAATTGTACATATATGATAAAATAAAAAAGAATAGATACTCCTATAAATTGCACATATAAATCAAGTCATATAAAATATTCTTCTCATAAAAAGCATACAAAATAATTCCCTATAAAATAATAAAAATGTACTCATATAAATTACATGCATAATAAATCGTAAAAAAATAGATACTCACATAAATAGCACAACTAATAAAAACATATAAAAACATATAATTTGTATACATGATAAAAAACATACTAAAATTATACTTATATAAAATTAAATGTATCAGACACATAATTGTTTCTATAAAACTATAAACAATCTTGTTACAAAGATTCTCATATGATTTGCTCATATAAAAACTATAAATTGATTAGATCTTAAACTCATTATAAAACAGATACTCCCTATAAAACATACACACATAACATTGCACTCCTAATACACACAATTAGATAATAATAATTTATGAAATTCTTTAAATATATGCTTTAACAAACACAACATCACTTTAAATATAAATTGAAAATATCAGGTATCACAAAATCACCTAAAATATAAAACAATCCTGATTAAAATCTAGAATAAAAGTTAACATCAAGAAATGGTCAAATCATCCACTATTTCATTTCTTTTTTTTCTCTAAAACACTTATGAAATGCTAAAAGTATTCAAGGATGAAACTAAATCATTGTTTCAAGAATTGACATTGCTCAACACTTTTATCAACATTCTTAGGCCTTTTATGAACCTATCTTTCGGTCTGCTTTATTATAAATACGTTGTACAAGAGGCACTCTTTTCAAAAAGAGCTGCGTCTTGTAAATGTACGTGGTCTTTACACATATACATTGTATATGTATTATAAATGTACAGACGTATCCCCTCATATGTACATAGCTTCGATACATGTCTCGGTTTGGCAGTTGAATTAAAATATTTATATTGATTTTTTTTTAACCATTTTATTTTTACAAATAAAATAAGTTGAATTTTAGAAATCGAAGCTATGTATAAAGTCCCTTTATGTATTAGGACCCGTTACGCACACATGCACAGCACATACATGCACGAGTGTATATGAGTATATGTCTGATTTCCAGTTAACACTTAATGTATTGAACTTCTTTGGCAATCATTTTATGTTTGGCAAGAGATAAAAAAATAAATCTGAATAAACCAAAAAGCATTTGAAAGAACAGTTTCTGACGGGCATCACTATGTAATGTTCAATAACTAAAGTGGGGCGGTAGTCTAATGGATAGAGTGTTGGTCGCTCACGCCAGAGGTTGCGGGTTCGATCCCCAGCTCGACCTGATGCCTCTCATAAAACAACTCAGTACTGGTTCTACCCAGGAAGCGGACTCGAAAGCGGTTCATATAAGCTCTGAGCTTTCATCGCAATCGAGCTAAAAAATAAATTAATATAAACTAAACAATAACTATTTTTGTCACATGTGCACAAGATTTTTTTTTTTTTTCAGAAACATTATGTACCTATGAAACCTGTACAAGACCTTCAGCTGTAGAGTTGATAAGACAGTTTTTCAACATATACCAGGTAAATTAATCCATTAAACCAGTTGTTTCAACACACCACATTTAGGTCAGATATGGCATACAGTTTTATTGGCTGAGGAAGACGTGAACTACGTCCACCATCGTTGTAATGCAAGTACCTGACAAGAATCTTTGTCTCTCAACTGATAACAGCCCACTTGAATAAGCGGTGAGATACGAATGACGAGCAATGTCATATATCAATCATCACAGAGACAATGGCCGGGCGGGGATTCGAACTCGCAGCCCCTGGTTTGATATTCGTTATGTCTATTATATTCTTAGCTCACCGGAGCCAAAGGCTCAACGTGAGCTTTGTTTTTATTTTAAGCTCACCTAAGAGCATGATGCTCTAGATGAGATTTTGTGATCAGTCTGTGTCTGTCGTCCATCTAATTTTTCAACACATCTAAACCAAACTTAGACATTAGTTTTAGTAATAACGAGATCATTGTAATGCACGTAACTGATAAGAATCTTTCTCTCTAAAGTGATATGACCGCACTGGGCTCGAACACACAACTGAGGCGATGATCCAATGTTGATCATTTACATACGTTTATTTAATTTTAGCTCACATCTGAGCAAAGCTCAGTTGTATTATTCGTATAGCAAGATCTTCCTCGTTGTTGCTCACAACATGTATTTGTTATAGTGACATCTCTGAAACCACTTTTCAAGTTTGTCAAACATAAGTGAGTACCATTAAGAATAAGATGAAAATATAAACTTACTCAAATTATCTAAAAGTTGTTCATATATAAATATTCTAGTCTCTGTAACATGAAAATTTTATTAAAAGTCAAACCATGAAGATAAAATTCGTTTAATACTGATAAAAAAATATATATGTTTAATAAGCACAGATCGTCTATTAAAGAAAAGTAGAGCAATAACAGTAAAATAAAAAAGAAAGACAACAATTTAGAAATTAATTTTGAGCATAACTTCCTATTATAACATTGTCATCTCCAAATAGAACTTTTTATGTTTTAATTCTGTCATGTTGGTTAAAAAAAGTTATTCCCCTTATCATAACGAAAACAAAATTTGACCAATAGAATTATTCAAAAAAAGTTATTTATTAAAACTACATGATGATCATTGGTCTGGCTTGTATTTCTTTGCCTTCTGAGGTAGCTTTGTTAAACAATTGAGGTCAATTTTATATAATTTTAGATGACTCATATGAGTAAAAAATGATAATAATAATAATTGATAATAATTGATAATAATAATAATTCTAATGAATAATAATGATTACCATAAAATTTGATGATAATCGATAATCACAATAAGGATTTTCTGATGAAGCCCGATATAAATAACTGTAATAATATCAACAAAGAGTTTAATAAATCTTCCATGATGCCCTCAGCATAAATAATTGTAAAAATCATACCCACTTAGACTTCTGTTTACCTTCCATGAGGCCTTCAACATAAGTAATTGTAAAAATCATTCCAACAAAAATCTCTATTAACCTTTCATGAGGCCTTCAACATAAATAATTGTAAAATCATCCCAACAAAGACCTCTGTTAACCTTCCATGATGCCCTCAACATAAATAATTGTAAAAATCATACCAAAAAAAGACCTCTGTTAACCTTCCATGATGCCCTCAACATAAATAATTGTAAAAATCATACCCACTTAGACTGCTGTTAACCTTCCATGATGCCCTCAACATAAATAATTGTAAAAATCATACCAACAAAGACCTCTGTTAACCTTCTATGATGCCCTCAACATAAATAATTGTAAAAATCATACCAACAAAGACCTCTGTTGACCTTCCATGATGCCCTCAACATAAATAATTGTAAAAATCATACCCACTTAGACTTCTGTTAACTTTCCATGAGGCCCTCAACATAAGTAATTGTAAAAATCATACCAACAAAGACCTCTGTTAACCTTCCATGATGCCCTCAACACAAATAATTGTAAAAATCATACCAACAAAGACCTCTGTTAACCTTCCATGATGCCCTCAACACAAATAATTGTAAAAATCATACCAACAAAGACCTCTGTTACCCTTCCATGAGGCCCTCAACATAAATAATTGTAAAAATCATACCAACAAAGACCTCTGTTACCCTTCCATGATCCCCTCAACATAAATAATTGTAAAAATCATTCCAACAAAAATCTTTATTAACCTTTCTTGAGGCCTTCAGCATAAATAATTGTAAAAATCATACAAACAAAGACCTCTGTTAACCTTCCATGAGGCTCTCAACATAAATAATTGTAAAGTAATACCATCAAAGACTTATTTATCTTCCATGAGGCCCTCAATATAATTCTATAAATAATATCAACGGTGACATATTAATTTTCCGTGAGGCTCTCAACATAAATAATTAAAAAATGATATCGACAAAGATTGTATTAATCTTCCATGAGGCCCTCAACATAAATTATTGTAAAAGATATCAACAAAGGCTTGAATTAATCTTCCATGAGGCCCTCAACATAAATAATTAAAAAAATGATATCAACAAAGATTTTATTAATCTTCTATGAGGCCCTCAGCATTAGTAATTGTACTCGTCTTTTTGAAAAAAAACGAAGAGCTATTGTCATGACCCTGGTGGCGTTGTCATTGTCGGCGTCTGCTGGTTAAAGTTTTCTGTTAAGCTCAGCCTTTTCTCTGTTTCTGAACAAACAACTCCTGTTACGGTGACTAAACTTCATAAATACATTCATATCATGTTACACAAACAATGTATATAGCTAACTTACCTAAATTTACATACTTTGGGCTCTAAGACCTTAGGTTAAAATTTTTTGTTTAGCTCTGGTTTGGTTAAAGTTTTAGCTCAGCGTTTTCTCTGTTTCTGAACAAACTCCTCATGTTTTGGTAACTAAACTTCATAAACACATTTATATTATGTTGTAGAAACAATGTATATTGCTAACTTACATAAATTTCCATAGTTTGGGCTTTAAAATCTTATTTTTTTGTCTAGCTCGTGTTTGATTTTAACTTTATTTTTCAGTAATACTATTAATTCTGTAAGCTGATCACCATCAACTAAAAAATAAGTTTACATCACTGACCTTGACCTATTTAATGGACTTACCTGCCTGAGCCCAACCAAGACCCCCACCCTGCTGCCCATTTTTTTTTTTTAATTTTGTTTTGTTTCTGACCCAAAGACTAATTTTGAACATATCTCTACTACATAACACTTCATATAAAACTATTGCGTTTTACATTACTTTTCATGTTTTCTATCATACTGATAAAAAAGTACTCTTTGTAACAGTTGATCACTATAGTTATGTCCCTTTTTGGAAATGGAAATAAAATATATAGGGGTTGCAAACACAAACAATTTCTAATATAATTACTGTTGGGTATGTCAGTTTAGGTAATGTGGAAATTTATCAAAAAGTTCCTTTAAAATTTCAAGTAATTACTGACGGAGAGTGAATGACATAATCAAAAATAAAATAACATTATATGGTGATCATTTTGTATTCCTTTCCCCTCTGAGGTAGCTTTCCATATTGGCGTAAGAATATTCTTGATTGATTAATTGAATATTTTAGCGTCATTTTTATGCCAGTGATGGCTAACAGATGATCAGTTAACCTAACCACTGTTTCCTGGGATCCTGTAAGGTTAACCAGTACTCTAGCACACCACCTCTCCGCATGTAACTGATAACTTTCCCGCTTGAATCAGTGGTGAAAGACGAATGATAATGAGACGTAATGTCGTATATAAATCATAGCATAATCATAAATATAAACCCCTGGATTGATAGTCACATGCGTTACTGGCATAATACTCATAACAAAGATGATAATAATAAGAACAATAATAAAAAAAAATAATAACAATAATGATAATAATAATAACTACAATTATAATAAATAACAATACTTTATTAATCTTCCCCAAAGTCCTCAACATAAACATAATGATTAAGACTTTTATAAATCTTCCATCAAGCCCTCAACATTAATAAAAGAATAAAAAGCAACATCACTGGAACATTAGGTAAAGAAAAACACACATGGGCATAGATAAGTTTAGTAGCAAAGATATTTTGTTACAAGCAACTGAGATTTATTTACATTTAATACTGTATAAAACATCAAAACAAACAACCTTTTTAATAAGCACATGTTATCTAAGAAAATTCAATAAGTAAAAAGGACACATCAATGTGGCAATCGTATGGGGCGGTAGTCTTATGGATAAATCTCTCTTGATAACACGGATATTATAATGAAAAATGAGATAACCAAGTAAAACTACATGATGATTATCGGTCTGGCTTGTATTTCTTTGTCTTCTGAGGTAGCTTTGTTAAACAACTGAGGTCAATTTTATATAATTCTAGAAGACTCATATGAGTAAAATAATGATAATAATAATAATTATGATAATATAATAATAATAATAATTTTAATGAATAATAATGATAACCATAATATTTGATGATAATCGATAATCACAATAAGGATTTTCTGATGAAGCCCTCAATATAAATAACTGTAATAATATCAACAAAGAGTTTAATAAATCTTCCATGATGCCCTCAACATAGATAATTGTAAAAATCATACCAACAAAGACCTCTGTTACCCTTCCATGATGCCCTCAACATAAATAATTGTAAAAATCATACCAACAAAGACCTCTGTTATCCTTCCATGATGCCCTCAATATAAATAATTGTAAAAATCATACCAACAAAGACCTCTGTTAACCTTCCATGATGCCCTCAACATAAATTATTGTAAAAATCATACCAACAAAGACCTATGTTAACCTTCCATGATGCCCTCAACATAAATAATTGTAAAAATCATACCAACAAAGACCTATGTTAACCTTCCATGATGCCCTCAACATAAATAATTGTAAAAATCATACCAACAAAGACCTCTGTTAACCTTCCATGATGCCCTCAATATAAATAATTTTAAAAATCATACCAACAAAGACCTCTGTTAATCTTCCATGATGCCCTCATCATATATAATTGTAAAAATCATACCAACAAAGACCTCTGTTACTCTTCCATGATGCCCTCAACATAAATAATTGTAAAAATCATACCAACAAAGACCTGTTACCCTTCCATGATGCCCTCAACATAAATAATTGTAAAAATCATATCAACAAAGACCTCTGTTAATCTTCCATGATGCCCTCATCATATATAATTGTAAAAATCATACCAACAAAGACCTCTGTTACTCTTCCATGATGCCCTCAACATAAATAATTGTAAAAATCATACAAACAAAGACCTCTGTTACCCTTCCATGAAGCCCTCCACATAAATAATTGTAAAAATCATACCAACAAAGACCTCTGTTAACCTTCCATGATGCCTTCAACATAAATAATTGTAAAAATCATATCAACAAAGACCTCTGTTAACCTTCCATGATGCCCTCAACATAAATAATTGTAAAAATCATACCAACAAAGACCTCTGTTAACCTTCCATGAGGCCTTCAACATAAATAATTGTAATCATACCAACAAAGAACTCTGTTAACCTTCCATGATGCCCTCAACATAAATTATTGTAAAAATCATACCAACAAAGACCTCTGTTAACCTTCCATGAAGCCCTCAACATTAATAAAGTGTAAAAATCATACCAACAAAGACCTCTGTTAACCTTCCATGAGTGAGGCCTTCAACATAAATAATTGTAAAAATCATACAAACAAAGACCTCTGTTAACCTTCCATGAGGCTCTCAACATAAATAATTGTAAAGTAATACCATCAAAGACTTATTTATCTTCCATGAGGCCCTCAATATAATTGTATAAATAATATCAACGGTGACATATTAATTTTCCGTGAGGCTCTCAACATAAATAATTAAAAAATGATATCGACAAAGATTGTATTAATCTTCCATGAGGCCCTCAACATAAATTATTGTAAAAGATATCAACAAAGGCTTGAATTAATCTTCCATGAGGCCCTCAACATAAATAATTAAAAAAATGATATCAACAAAGATTTTATTAATCTTCCATGAGGCCCTCAGCATTAGTAATTGTACTCGTCTTTTTGAAAAAAAACGAAGAGCTATTGTCATGACCCTGGTGGCGTTGTCATTGTCAGCGTCCGCTGGTTAAAGTTTTCTGTTTAACTCTGCCTTTTCTCTGTTTCTGAACAAACAACTCCTGTTACGGTGACTAAACTTCATAAATACATTCATATCATGTTATACAAACAATGCATATAGCTAACTTACCGAAATTTACATACTTTGGGCTCTAAGACCTTAGGTTAAAGTTTTTTGTTTAGCTCTGGTTTGGTTAAAGTTTTAGCTCAGCGTTTTCTCTGTTTCTGAACAAACTACTCATGTTTTGGTAATTAAACTTCATAAACACATTTATATTATGTTGTAGAAACAATGCATATTGCTAACTTACATAAATTTCCATAGTTTGGGCTTTAAAATCTTATTTTTTTTGTCTAGCTCGTGTTTGATTTTAACTTTATTTTTCAGTAATACTATTAATTCTGTAAGCTGATCACCATCAACTAAAAAAAAATTTACATCACTGACTTTGACCTATTTAATGGACTTACCTACCTGAGCCCAACCAAGACCCCCACCATGCTGCCCATTTTTTTTTTTTAATTTTGTTTTGTTTCAATTTTGTTTTTGACCCAAAGACTAATTTTGAACCTATCTTTACTACATAAAACTTTATATAAAACTATTGCATTTTACATTACTTTTCATGTTTTCTATCATACTGGTAAAAAGGTACTTTTTGTAACAGTTGATCACTAGAGTAATGTCCCTTTTTGGAAATGGAAATAAAATATATAGGGGTTGCAAACGCAAACAATTTCTAATATAATTACTGTTGGGTATGTCAGTTTAGGTATTGTGGAAATTTATCAAAAAGTTCCTTTAAAATTTCAAGTAATTACTGACGGAGAGTGAATGACATAATCAAAAATAAAATAACATTATATGGTGATCATTTTGTATTCCTTTCCCCTCTGAGGTAGCTTTCCATATTGGCGTAAAAATATTCTTGATTGATTAATTGAATATTTTAGCGTCATTTTTATGCCATTGATGGCTAACAGACTATCAGTTAACCTAACCACTGTTTCCTGGGATCCTGAAAGGTTAACCAGTACTCTAGCACACCACCTCTCCGCATGTAACTAATACATTTCCCACTTAAATCAGTGGTGAGAGAAAAATGATAATGAGATGTAATGTTGTATATAAATCATATATCATAATCATATATAAACCCTTGGATTGATAGTCAGACGTGTTACCGGCATAAGACTCATAATAAAGATGATAATAATAAGAACAATAAAAAAAAAATAAAAAATAACAATAATGATAATGATAATAATAATAATAACTACAATTATAATAAATAACAATACTTTATTAATCTTCCCCGAAGCCCTCAATATTAATAAAAGAATAAAAAGCAACATCACTGGAACATTAGGTAAAGAAAAACACACATGGGCATAGATGAGTTTAGTAGCAAAGATATTCTTTTACAAGCAACTGAGATTTAATTACATATAATACTGTATAAAACATCAAAACAAACAACCTTTTTAATAAGCACATGTTATCTAAGAAAATTCAATAAATAAAAAGGACACATCAATGTGGCAATCGTACGGGGCGGTGCTGTAGTCTAATGGATAGAGTGTTGGCCGCTCACGTTAGAGGTTGCGGGTTCGATCCCCAGCTTGACCTGATGCCTCTCGTAAAAACAACACTCAGTACTGGTTCTACCCAGGAAGTGGACTCGAGAGTGGTTCATATAAGCTCTGAGCTTTCAACGCGATCGAGCTAAAATAAATTAGTATAAACTAATCATACACACTCGGCCAATTCCGTCATCCTTAGGATAATTGGCGAGGTGGTCCGAATGATTAACGTGGAAATAAATTTTGAAAGTAACAAATTATGACAATGACCTCTGACCACTAGAGTTATGCCCCTTTCTAAAACTAATTAATAACCTATCTTGATCATATAAGACGCTTGTTTTTCTAGCTAGTTTGCAATTCGTGAACAAGACTATTTATTAAAGGGTAATACTGTGTAATAGTATAATCTAATTTCACACTTACATAAAGAAGATAAACATTTTTGAGGAATTGTTTGTGAAAAGTAATAAAACTTGGTACATGTCCCTTTAAAGATTCAAAATGGTTTATAATTTTGACGATAATGATGCTGATATTGTTGTTGCTGATGATGCTGATGGTCATGGTATTGTTGATGATGCTGTTATTAATGGTGATACTGTTGATGATGGTGTTGCTATTGATGATGGTGTTGATGATGATGTTGTTGATGATGGTATTGACGATAATGATGTTGATATTGTTGTTGCTGATGATGATAGTATAGTGTTGATGATGATTGTGTTTATGATGGTGTTGTTGAGGATGATGATGATGGTGTTGAGGATCATGATAATGATGATGATGGTTGTGTTGAAGATGATGGTGGTATTTATGAAGTGAAAGTGATGATGATGATTGTGATGATGATTGTGTTTATGATGGTGTTGATGATGATTGTTGTGGTGTTGATGATAATGGTGTTGTTGTTGATGATTATTAGGATGATGATGATGGTGGTGTTGTTGATGATGTTGTTTTTGATGATGATGTTGATAATGATGATGGAGTTGATGATGTTGTTAATGATGATTGTTTTGTTGATGATTGATAGGTTGATCATGGTGTTGATGATGATGGTATTGATGATGCTGATATTGTTTTTGCTGATCATGGTGTTGTTGCTGATCATGGTGTTGTTACTGATAGGCATGGTGTTGTTGATGATGCTGTTGTTGATGATGCTGTTGTTAATGGTGAAATTGTTGATGATGTTGCTGTTGATGCTGGCGTTGTTGATGATGATGAGAGTATAGTGTTGATGATGATTGTGTTTATGATGGTGTTGTTGATGATGATGATGATGGTTGTGTTGAGGATCATGATAATGATGATGATGGTTGTGTTGATGATGATGGTGGTACTTATGAAATGAAGGTGATGATGATGTGGATTATGATGATTGTGTTTATGATGGTATTGATGATGATTGTGATGGTGTTGATGATAATGGTGTTGTTGTTGATGATGATGATTAGGATGATGATGATGGTGTTGTTGATGATGATGATGGTGTTATTGTTGATGATGTTGTTTTTTATGCTGATGATGATGTTGATGATGATGTTGTTGATGATGTTGATGATGATGATGGTATTGTTGATGATTAATATGTTGATAATGGTGTTGATGATGATGGTATTGATGATACTGATATTGTTGTTGCTGATGATGCTGATGGCCATGGTGTTGTTAATGATGCTGTTGTTGATGATGATTTTGTTGATGATGTTGCTGTTGATGCTGGCAGTGTTGATGATGATAGTATAGTGTTGATGATAATTGTGTTTATGATGGTGTTGTTGATAATGATGATGATGGTGGTGTTGAGGATCATGATAATGGTGATAATGGTGTTGTTGTTGATGTTGTTTTTGATGATGATGATTATGATGATGATGACGGTGTTGATGATGTTGTTGATTATGATGATGGTGTTGTTGATGATTAATATGTTGATAATGGTGTTGGTGATGATGGTATTGACGATACTGATGCTGATGTTGTTGTTGTTGATGATGGTGTGGTTGCTGATGATACTGATGCTGATTGGCATGGTGTTGTTGATGATGGTGTTGTTGATGATTCTGTTGTTTATGGTGATATTGTTGATGATGATGTTGCTGTTGATGCTGGCGGTGTTGATGATGATAGTATAGTGTTGATGATGATTGTGTTTATGATAGTGTTGTTGATGATGATGATGGTGTTGAGGATCATTATGATGATGATGATGATTGTGTTGATGATGATGGTGGTATTTATGAAGTGAAGGTGATGATGATGATGGTGTTTATGATGGTGTTGATGATTGTGATAGTGTTGATGATAATGGTGTTATTGTTGTTGATGATGATTAGGATGATGATGATGATGATGATGATGATGGTGTTGTTGATGATGATGATGGTGGTGTTGTTGTTGTTGTTGATGATGATGATGATGATGATGGTGTTGTTGTTGATGATGTTTTTGATGATGATGATGATGATATTGATGGTGATGATGGTGTTGATGATGTTGTTGATGATGATGGTATTGATGATACTGATGCTGATATTGTTGTTGCTGATGATGGTGTTGTTGCTGATGATGCTGATGGGCATTGTGTTGTTGATGATGGTGTTGTTGATGATGCTGTTGTTAATGGTGATATTGTTGATGCTGGTGGTGTTGATGATGATGATAGTATAGTGTTGATGATGATAGTGTTTATGATGGTGTTGTTGATGATGATGTTGATGATGATGATGGTGGTGGTGTTGAGGATCATGATAATAATGATGATGGTTGTGTTGATGATGATGGTGATATTTATGAAGTGAAGGTGATGATGATGGCATGGATGATGATAATTGTGTTTATGATGGTGTTGTTGTTGATGATGATGATTAGGATGAGGAAGATGATGATTGTGTTGATGATGATGATGGTGGTGTTGATGATGATAGTGTTGTTGATGATGATGATTGTGTTTATGATGGTGTTGATGATGGTGATAATGATGATTGTGTTAATGATGATGTTGTTGCTGATGATGGTGATGATGCTGGTGGTGGTGTTAATAATGTTGTTGATGTTGATGATAATGTTGTTGTTGATGATGATGATTGTGTTTATGATGGTGTTGATGATGATGATGATGATGATGATTATAGTGTTGATGGTGTTGATGATGATGATGGGTGTTGATGTCGATGGTGGTGTTGATGATGATGTTGACAGTGGTGTTGATGATGATGGTGTGGATAATGATGATTGTGATTACGATGATAATGGTGGTTATGATAATAATGGTGATGATGATGATGATGATGATGATGGTGGTGTTTATGATTATTATTGTACACTGAACAATATTTATTCTGTCATAAGGGGTTGCATATTCCAATATATGCTTATATGCCGACACTCAAGACAGAATTATATAGATCATTTCAATTTACTATAATTAGAACATTGATAATATCTCAAACATATTGGACATAATCATAGTGATAAATTGAAATAACATTGAAACACATTATTTTAAATTCTGAACAGTTAAACAATTTAAACTTTTAACAGGCTAGAATAAGATGCCATTGGGGTAAAATACTTCACATTAACTTGAATGTGACACACACTATAATTGTCATGTATCTACCAGATGCTCGACCTTCATGGAGAGTGTGGTCTGGTGGTAGAGCATTGTACCCAGTATAGGAGGGTTGTGGGTTCAATACTCCTTCATGGCTATGTGCAGCGTCCTTCAGCAAGACACTTTATCTGCATATACTTAGTACCGTTCTGCCCAGGAAGACGTTGAGCAAGATTGGGAACTTTTTCACATTAGAGGTTAAATAAATAAGTTTAAATCAAACTTCAGTCAGTTTAGTATGGTACCATTATAGATAAATGAGCGTTGTGTTCATTTTATCGTTTTTTGTCATGGTCATTATTGTGGTTAAATAACCAGCATCTGTGTTGTTACAGGGAGCCATATAAGTGATGGCAAGAATAGGATACCTGTGGCTCATGCATTTCGTAGGAAGCAACAGTTTGATTTATACGATAGAATTTGCCAAAACTCTGCAGTTCTGCAGATATCAAGGTTCTAGGTTCATTCTGCATATTCATTTTGAAATATTTTTTTAATCCGCATGTTAACATGTAGAGCGAACCTGGAATTTTCTGTCCTGTTGGTATCAAAAAACTATTATGTGTTGGCATACCATAAAACCCCATTTATCAATTCTAATGGCAGTTCAAACTGATTGACTGGTTTTTCATTTCTTCTTGTTGAATTTCTGGCCAGCAAGGGGAGTTGTCATTGCAATGTCAGTGTTCTTTTGTTTCTTTATTTCCTGTATATTCTTGTTTCTGTATTCCTTGTTGTACAACCTCATTTTTTTTAATCTTAACCGATATTCCCTTATTCTGTACTTCTCAGACCCTTTTGAGAATTTTTTTACAGTAAAACTCCTTACTCTTACTATTGTCAACATTTTCATTCCTAAGTCTACCCTTAAACAGCAATTTCACAACAATTGTATCCATGTTTTTACATAAAAACCTTTTTTGAATGTATATTTGGAACGGATAAAATGTTACATGCAAAATCTTATTTTAATGTCCTGAGTGTACGATTGGTATATACTATTTAAATGCATAGAGAAACTTCTTACAGAAGTACAGAAAATATCTTTTAATATTACAACATATTTTATAAGTAGTTGTGTGGTTGTTAACATTTAATCCTGGTCAATGAAGATATACTATCAAGGGAAAATAAAATGCAACCTTCATGCTAGCTACCTTCCAAATAAGGAACATGTAATGTTTATTTCAGGGCTCTGGCACCTTTTAATCAAATGTGCCAAACCTATCGTACACTCAGGACAGCACATTAGTCGCAGAAAAAAATCAGTGCACATCACTGTTTCATCAGTTTGGGGATAAATATTTCAGTATGGACATATACTATTAAAAAAATTAGTTTGTTGTGATATATTGATAACAATAAAAAAAAAAGTTATTGTGTTCTAAATCGTAAACTCGGGGCACTCTGAGTCAAATGATATAAATGGCTGTAGCTGACTCAATGAAAACGAAATATTGCTTTATGATTGATTTTTTTCAAGGTTTACATTATTACTTTGATGAAACAAAGCACATTCATACAATGAATTATTATTAATTTGTAATACTAAACCTGCAAATGTAATACTAGTGCATATTCACGTGTCAAAATTATTTAACGGTCATGTTGATTTCTAGACTCCCTTGAATTATTCGATGCAAGATTGCTGATAACATATTAATGTATTGAGGGTAGATATGCTAATATATGAGGAGCAGAAACTAGTTATGTCAAATATTTTATATTTAAAGTGTAATTTAAATTTTAAAATGATAATTAAATTGAAATGTCATGCTAAAATCAGTACACTCGGGACATTTTGGGCATATTTTTTATTCATCATTTTTTAACAAGTAAAGCCAGTGGAATAAAATTTTAAAACAGCAACACCAGTCATAAAACGCTCTTTATGAGCTAAAAATTCAACTTATAGAGCTCTGCAATGAAAGGTTATTAACATGTTTTGAAAAAGCTTCATTTTTATTTAATTCACTCTTATATAATGAGGAAAATATTGGCCTTGCAGGTGCTTTGAAATATACTTCCGTACCATCTCTCTCTCTCTCTCCGAGAGAGTAAAACAATACTTATACAGGAATGCTTTTAAATCATAGTGACTGTATGACTACCATGTATACTGTAAATAAAATATTGTTTAAACTAATAAGAGTACATCATATAAGAATGTTGAAATTGATTTTGAATGTTACAAGTTATAACCTAGTTGTCTCCAAATGTCCCCCCGCCGAAGATGAAGGGGGATATGGTTATGGTCTCCATCCGTCCGCACGTCCATCCGTCTTTAACACTTCTGTCCAGAGTATAACTGTCAAAAATATTCAAGGGATTTTGTTGAATCTTTGCACAATTACAGGACATTAAGAGGAAGTGTAGTGTAAAAGGACCATAACTCTACCTTGCTTGCCCACGAACACTCCTACTATGACCAGTGCTAGCGGGAACCGAACCCGCGACGCTGATATTGTTTGGGTCAGTATTTAACAAGAAAATCGTTAAACATCTACTGGTATAACACTGGTATTATTGCATGTTTTTAATAAGTTTGTATTTATGTTAAGGGTGTCAGGGAATAATTGTTAATGTCTTTGTTATTACTTTAATAATAATTATCAGTTTCATTTTTATTTTTAACTATTTGAACCTTTAAAGGAACAAAACAATTTTGATGAATTTCCGCCTTTTGAAAATTATATATTTACATTTTTACGCTATGAAATACGAATATAAATTTTATTTATGCCTTTTTCTGCAGCTTTTTAAATACTGTATATATATGGAAACAGTCTCCGTGATGATTGATATACAACATTGTGTCTCATTATCATTCGTCTCCCACCACTGATTCAAGTTGGAAAGTTATCAGTTACTTGCGGAGATGAGGTGTGCTCGAGTACTGGTTAACCTTTCGGGATTCTAGGAAACAGTGGTTAGGTTAACTGATCATCAGTTAGCCCTCAATGGCATAAAAATGATGGTAATTATTCAATCAATCAATAAATCAAATACTATAACACATCCATTTTGTATTAGCAAAGGAGTAATAATAGTGTTTTCACTTTGCAGGGTCGGATTGATGGTATCAGGCGAAAATAGAGACATCCAACAAAGCGATGATTGCAGATATTTCTATTAAATATATTCAATTGTATGCTTTGATAAAAAAAATTGTAAAGTGTTTCCACTACTTAAGAAAAACAGTTGAAGTGGCATTCATTTTATAAAAAGCTTGAAGAAAAATATCTTTTTTAATAATAGCATTAAAGTATTCGATATAGGGCCATTTTGGCCCTCTTGTTTTCTTTTATTTTGATTGGATTTTTGATCTTCATTGAAGGAACTGTTATTTTGAGATGATTTTTACCAGTTACACTATTTAAATTTTGTTCGATTTGATTGTCAAATGTTTCATCAATTATTAAAATAAATTAAGTTTGAAAATTTGGCAACAATCTGTAAAGAAATTGAGGATATTTCTGATTATTATTCATGAAAGATCAGTCAACTTTCCTTACTGCTAATAAAAACACTACTTACCCTTAACTTGTAACACACATCTAACATGCAAGCTTGCGTTCTAGGTGCGGATTCAGAATCTATACGACCTACATAGAAATTATGACCTATATAAACATATTGACATATATGACCTATATATACATATCGACTTATGTGACATATATATATAAATATAGATTACTTATATGAATCACATATACAGATCCACATCTGACTTATATTTAAAGACAACCTATTTGACTTACGAATTTTGTACTTTTAAGACTGCATGCTCTGATTCCAAACCTTTTCTCACTTAACCAAAGGAAAGTTGACAGATTGTTTTACATTCAAAATACAATACTCATGAAAACATTATTTTAATGGAACTCAAAAGCAATTTAAATATTGTAAAAGAAATAAATATATATTTTTGAAATAAATAGATTTTTTTCTTTATTAAATTATAAAGAAATGACCATGTGTATTCGAAATGTTTAATGTTTTGTTATAAAGAAACTGGTTTAAGTTTTGCATAGATTTTTATATTTATTATATGTTTGTATATTTTTAAAATAATCTAAAAATTTATTTGCTTTTGAGAAAATAACACAATACTTTTATAAAGTAAAAATGCATATAAATAGTCGTCTCAATTTGACAATGCGGCTATATTTGACCTTTACCTTTGTTATTCAATACTCTTCAATATAGAGTTAATTTTAAGCCACTACATTTATTTGGAATTTACATATAGTTTGGTAATGTATGCAATAAAGTATTGAATATGGATAAATATTTTTGTGTTATTTATTCTATTAGGAATTATTCTATTATTGCTTTGTGTTTGATTTATTCTGATTATGATGTCTTGGCTACATCTGCAATAAAATTGAATGTTGTTTGTTTGTTTTTCTTTCGATCCTGATAATATGAATGTTCTGAGAATTATTATTGTTTTTATATAATTTTTTTTTTAATTTCATATAATTTGAGTTGTCTTTTTACATAGATACTATTTATTTTTTGTACTAATATTAATTATTTTATTATATTTAATCAAACATTGAACATGTTTTACTCATTTAAATTTATTATGACATTCAATTATTATTTAATATCTCTCATACACAATTTTTTTTATGTTAAATTATTTATAATTTTATAATTACATTGTAATTATTCCAAACTCTACCCAACCCTATCCTACCTACCCTTCCCAATCCTATCCCACCCAACACCACACCACCCTACCCCACCCTACTATACTATTTACTCTACCCACCCTACCCTGCAATGCTGCTTACTCTACCACCCTACCCTACCATGCTACCTACTGTACCCACCCAACACTACTGCTTACTCTATCCACCCAACCTACTCCGCTACTTACTCTATTCACCCACCCTACTCTACTGCCTACTTTACCCACCCAACCCTACTCTGCTAGTTACTCTACCCATCCCACCCTACCATACTACTTACTCTACCACCCAACCCTACACTGCTACTTACTCTACTCACCCCACACTACTATACTACTTACTCTTCCCATCCAAACCTACTCTACTGCTTGCTCTACCCACTCGCCTTACTCTACTACTTACCCTACCCACCCACCCTACTCTACTACTTACTCTACCCACCAACCTACTCTACTACTTACTCTACCCACCCACCCCTCCTACTCTACTACTTACTCTACTCACCCACCCTACTCTACTATTTACGCTACTACTTACTCTATCCACCCTACTCTACTATACTACTTACTCTACCGACCCACCCTACTCTACTACTTACACCACCCTCCTTACTCTACCCACTCACCTTACTCTACTACTTACTTTACCCACCCACCCTACTCTACTACTTACACCACCCTCCTTACTCTACCCACTCACCTTACTCTAATACTTACTCTACCCACTAACCCTACTCTACTACTTACTCTACTCACTAACCCTACTCTACTACTTACTCTACCCACCCACCCTACCCTACTATACTACTTACTCTACCCACCCACCTTACTCTACTACTTACTGTTCACACCCCACTCTACTCTGCTACTTACTCTACCCACCCACCCTACTCTGCTATTTACGCTACTACTTACTCTATCCACCCTACCGTACTATACTACTTACTCTACCGACCCACCCTACTCTACTACTTACACCACCCTCCTTACTCTACCCACTCACCTTACTCTACTACTTATTCTACTCACTAACCCTACTCTACTACTTACTCTACCCACTAACCCTACTCTACTACTTACTCTACTCACTAACCCTACTCTACTACTTACTCTACTCACTAACCCTACTCTACTACTTACTCTACCCACTAACCCTACTCTACTACTTACTCTACTCACTAACCCTACTCTACTACTTACTCTATCCACCCTACCCTACTATACTACTTACTCTACCCACCCACCCTACTCTACTACTTACACCACCCTCCTTACTCTACCCACTCACCTTACTCTACTACTTACTCTACTCACTAACCCTACTCTCTTACTTACTCTACCCACTAACCCTACTCTACTACTTACTCTACTCACTAACCCTACTCTACTACTTACTCTACCCACTAACCCTACTCTACTACTTACTCTACTCACTAACCCTACTCTACTACTTACTCTACCCACTAACCCTACTCTACTACTTACTCTACTCACTAACCCTACTCTACTACTTACTCTACTCACTAACCCTACTCTACTACTTACTCTACCCACCCACCCTACTACTTACACCACCCACCCTACTACTTACACCACCCACCCTACTCTACTCACTAACCCTACTCTACTACTTACTCTACTCACTAACCCTACTCTACTACCTACTCTACCCACCCATCCACCTTACTCTACCCTACCACCCACCCACCCACCCTCTTCTACTTGATATATATACCACACCCACCATACTCTACTACTTGCTCTACCCACCCACCATACTCTACTACCTAATCTACTCATCCACCTTACACTGCTACCTACTCACCCTACTCTACTACTTACTCTACTCGCCCCACACTACTATACTACTTACTTTTCCCATCCAAACCTACTCTACTGCTTGCTCTACCCACTCGCCTAACTCTACTACTTACCTTACCCACCCACCCTACTCTACTACTGACTCTACCCACCAACCTACTCTACTACTTACTCTACCCACCCACCCACTCTACTCTGCTACTTACTCTACCCACCCATCCTACTCTGCTATTTACGCTACTACTTACTCTATCCACCCTACCCTACTATACTACTTACTCTACCCACCCACCCTACTTACAAAACCCACCCACCCTACTCTACTACTTACACTACCCTCCTTACTCTACCCACTCACCCTACTCTACTACTTGTTCTACTCACTAACCCTAGTCTACTACTTACTCTACTCACTAACCCTACTCTACCCACCCATCCACCTTACAACTTACTCTACCCTACCACCCACCCACCCACCCTCTTCTACTTGCTATATATACCACACCCACCATACTCTACTACTTGCTCTACCCAGCCACCCACCCACAATACTCTACTACCTAATATACTCACCCACCTTACACTGCTACAAACTCGCCCTACTCTACTACTTACTCTACCCACCCACCCTACACTGCTACTTACTCTACCAACTCGCCCTACTCTACTACTTACTCTACTCACTAACCCTACTCTACTACTTACTCTACCCACCCATCCACCTTACAACTTACTCTACCCTACCACCCACCCACCCACCCTCTTCTACTTGCTATATATACCACACCCACCATACTCTACTACTTACTCTACCCACTAACCCTACTCTACTACTTACTCTACTCACTAACCCTACACTTCTACTTACTCTACCAACTCGCCCTACTCTACTACTTACTTTACCCACCCACCCTACTCTACTACCTAATCTACCCACCCACCCTACTCTACTACTTACTCTACCTACCCACCCATCCTACTCTACTACTTAATCCACTCACCCACCCTAATCTACCCAACTCTTACCACTTACTCAACCCACTCACCACTCACCCTACTCTACCCACCCACCCACCCCACTACCTAATCCACCCTACTCTACGTAATCTACCCTACTACCCTACTCTACTACTTTCTCTACCCACCAACCCACCCTACTCTACTACTAACTCTACCAACCCACCCTATTCTACCACTTACTAAACCCACCCACCCTACTCTACCCACCCACCCAACTCTACTACCTAATCTACCCACCCACCCTACTCTACTACGTAATCTACCCACCCACCCTACTCTACTACTTACTCTACCCACCCACCCTACCTACTCTACTACTTACCACACCCACCCACCCTACTCTACTACTTACCACACCCACCCACCCTACTCTACTACTTACTCTACCCACCCACCCTACTCTACCCATCCAGCCTACTTACTCAACCCACCCATCCACCCTACTCTTCTATTTGCTCAACCTACTGTACCCATCCACCCTACTCTACTACTTACTCAACCCACCCAACAGTACTATTTACACCAACCCTACTCTATTGCTTACTCAACCCATCCACCCACATTTTTATCGTCATTTACACATTTCATTACAGCAATTTTTAATGACACAGCAAATTTTTAAAGACACATTTCATTAAAGCAAATTTAATGATACATTTTTTTAATGACACATTTCATTTTAGCAAATTTTTAATGATACATTTTTAATGACACACTACATTATAGCAAATTTTAATGAAACATTTTTAATGACACATTTCATTATAGCAAATTTTTAATGACATATTTCATTATAGCAAATTTTTAATGACATATTTCATTATAGCAAATTTTAATGATACATTCTAATGACACATTTCATTATAGCAAATTTAAATGATACATTTCATTAAAGCAAATTTAATGATACATTTTTAATGACACATTTCATTATAGCAAATTTTAATGATACATTTTCATTAAAGCAAATTTAATGATACATTTTTAATGACACATTTTCATTATAGCAAATTTTAATGATACATTTTCATTAAAGCAAATTTAATGATACATTTTAATGACACATTTCATTATAGCAAATTTTAATGATACATTCTAATGACACATTTCATTATAGCAAATTTTAATGATACATTTTTAATGACACATTTCATTATAGCAAATTTAATGATACATTTTTAATGACACATTTTCATTATAGCAAATTTTAATGATACATTTTCATTATAGCAAATTTTTAATGATACATTTTTAATGACACATTTCATTATAGCAAATTTTAATGATACATTTTAATGACACATTTCATTATAGCAAATTTTAATGATACATTTTCATTATAGCAAATTTTAATGATACATTTTAATGACACATTTCATTATAGCAAATTTTAATGATACATTTTCATTATAGCAAATTTTAATGATACATTTTAATGACATATTTTCATTATAGCAAATTTTAATGATACATTTTTAATGATACATTTTAATGACACATTTCATTATAGCAAATTTCAATGATACATTTTAATGACACATTTCATTATAGCAAATTTTAATGATACATTTTCATTATAGCAAATTTTAATGATACATTTTAATGACACATTTCATTATAGCAAATTTTAATGATACATTTTCATTATAGCAAATTTTAATGATACATTTTCATTATAGCAAATTTTAATGATACATTTTAATGACACATTTCATTATAGCAAATTTTAATGATACATTTTCATTATAGCAAATTTTAATGATACATTTTTAATGATACATTTTAATGACACATTTCATTATAGCAAATTTTAATGATACATTTTCATTATAGCAAATTTTAATGATACATTTTAATGACATATTTTCATTATAGCAAATTTTAATGATACATTTTTAATGATACATTTTCATTATAGCAAATTTTAATGATACATTTTTAATGACACATTTCATTATAGCAAATTTCAATGATACATTCTAATGACACATTTCATTATAGCAAATTTTTAATGATACATTTTTAATGACACATTTCATTATAGCAAATTTTAATGATACATTTTAATGACACATTTCATTATAGCAAATTTTAATGATACATTTTTAATGATACATTTTCATTATAGCAAATTTTAATGATACATTTTAATGACATATTTTCATTATAGCAAATTTTAATGATACATTTTTAATGATACATTTTCATTATAGCAAATTTTAATGATACATTTTCATTATAGCAAATTTTTAATGATACATTTTTAATGACACATTTCATTATAGCAAATTTTAATGATACATTTTTAATGACACATTTCATTACAGCAAATTTTAATGATACATTTTTAATGACAAATTTCATTATAGCAATTTTAATGATACATTTCATTATAGCATATTTTAATGATACATTTTCATTATAGCAAATTTTTAATGATACATTTTTAATGACACATTTCATTATAGCAAATTTTAATGATACATTTTTAATGACACATTTCATTACAGCAAATTTTAATGATACATTTTTAATGACAAATTTCATTATAGCAATTTTAATGATACATTTCATTATAGCATATTTTAATGATACATTTTTAATGACATATTTCATTATAGCAAATTTTAATGATACATTTTTAATGACACATTTCATTATAGCAAATTTAATGATACATTTTTAATGACAAATTTCATTATAGCAATTTTAATGATACATTTCATTATAGCAAATTTTAATGATACATTTTTAATGACATATTTCATTATAGCAAATTTTAATGATACATTTTCATTATAGCAAATTTTTAATGATACATTTTTAATGACACATTTCATTATAGCAAATTTTAATGATACATTTTAATGACACATTTCATTATAGCAAATTTGTAATGATACATTTTTAATGACACATTTCATTATAGCAAATTTTAATGATACGTTTTTAATGACACATTTCATTTTAGCAAATTTTAAGGATACATTTCATTATAGCAACACATTATGACACATTTTTAATCGTCGTTATAGCAAAATTTTTTAATTTTCACGATTTTTTTTTAATCATCATTATAGCAATTTTGCAGAGTAGAGTAGGGTGAATCGGTGGAGTAAGTAGTAGAGTAGGGTGGGTAGATTAAGTGTAGTAGGGTAGGTGGGTGGAGTAGTAGGGTGGGTAGGTTGAGTAAGTGGTAGCGTAGGGTGGATGGGTGGAGTAGTAGGGTGGGTGGGTTGAGTAAGTGGTAGAGTAGGGTGGGTGGGTTGAGTAAGTAGTAGAGTAGGGTGGGTGGGTAGAGTAAGTAATAGAGTAGGGTGGGTAGAGTAAGTAGTATAGTAGGGTAGGGCGGGTAGAGTAAGTAGTAGAGTAGGGTGGGTGGATAGAGTAAGTAGTAGCAGAGTAGGGTGGGGTGTGAACAATAAGTAGTAAAGTAGAGCGAGTTGGAAAATTTAGTAGTAGAGTGGGGTTGGTGGGTAGAGTAAGTAGTAGAGAAGGGTAAGTGGTAGAGTAGGTTTGGATGGGTAGAGTAGAGTTAGTTGGTAAAGTAAGCTGGATGGGTAGAGTAGGTAGTAGAGTAAGGTGGGTGGTTAGAGTAAGTAGTAGAGTAGGGTGGGTGGTTAGAGTAAGCAGTAGAGTAGGGTTGGTTGGTAGAGTAAGTAGTAAGAGTAGGGTGAGTGGGTAGAGTAAGTAAAAGTGTAGGGTGGGTGGGTAGATTAGGTAGTAGAGTAGGGTGGGTGGGTAGATTAGGGAGTAGAGTATGGTGGGTGGGTGGGTAGAGTAAGTAGTAGAGTAGGGTGGGTGGGTGGGTAGAGTAAGTAGTAGAGTAGGGTGGGTGGGTAGACTTAATTCAATGTCCAATAGAGTACACAAGTCGTTTGGTGTTTAACACTTTTATTTTGGTTTGATTAATAACAATAAATTAGTAGTCCTAAGTCATTATTTTAAAATAACTGACTAAAGTAGTTAATAGTTCCAATTATATAATGGCTAGCGTTATGCCATTTGAAATACTAAGTCCTATCTCTCCCTCTGTTTCTTATCTATATGTATTCTCTTTCCTATTTTAAAAACCTTCCTTTATATCGTATGTACTTTTCTCCAAAACATAATACTTGGATTTTATAACTGATTGACTAAGATTTTAAAATTTGATATTACATGGAAATGAAAATTTAAATACCTTCTCTTACTAACTAAAATACAGTTGTTATTAACACCTCAAGGGTTTCTTGTTACAACATGGCTTGTATAATAATAACTATAATGCAACTAACATATACTGCATATTAACAAAATTCTCACTTATTAACAAAGCTCTACATACATCAGATACATATATCATTTTACAATAAACATAAGCAAAAAAATTAGCTTTTACCTTTTTAATTGAAATTTATTATTTTTATTTATTTTATTATTTTTATTATTTGATAACAGCAATAAAATTGCAACAGTATTTGTATGTATGTATGTATGTTATGTTTGTATGTATGTAATGTATGTAATGTATGTTGTAATGTATGTTGGTATGTATGTATGTATGTATGTGTGTGTGTGTGTGTGTGTATGTGTGTGTGTGTGTGTGTGTGTGTGTATGTATGTAATGCATGTATGTATGTATGTATGTAATGTATGTTATGTATGTATGTATGTATGTATGTATGTATGTAATGTATGTATGTATGTATGTAATGTATGTATGTAATGTATGTATGTAATGTATGTATGTATGTATGTATGTATGTTTGTTTTGTATGTAATGTATGTTTGTATGTATGTATGTATGTATGTATGTATGTATGTTATGTATGTAATGTATGTATGTATGTATGTATGTATGTTATGTATGTTATGTATGTAATGTATGTATGTATGTATGTATTTAATATGTGTATTTATTTCATATGTGTTTATATATATAATATGTATGTATATGTACAACATATTTTATTTCCATAAACACATATTACAATATATAGTATGCATTTTTTGCAATTTCAGCACATTTCAGGCTATATATGACATATCCAGTTTTACTGGTGGTGGTAGACCTCAGAAAGAATCTGAATAGAACCACCGTCTTTTCGCTAGTAACTGGCAAACATTCTCAATGTTTTTGGAGTGAGCGGGTCTCGCTTATACAACCTTAGTGATGAGAGGTAAGTGATCTCGAGACCACTCGGTCAGTAGGACCCAATTACAGACAAAATAAATGATATCATAGTATATAAAATATCATCAAAATTATGCTTTACTTGTAATAGATAAGATTAATTTAACAACCAACTTGTGGTAACAAAATCCTGTAAAAATTGAAAAAAAATTGACTGATACATGTACCTAAAAAGGAAAATATTCCAAGTTTTACAACATTTATCATTATCATTTATAACTAAAATATTATTATACTTTTTCAAAAGCAAATGTTTTTTATGTAATATATAATTATAAAGAACAGAATATGCTTAAAATTGGTGTTATTTCTTATTACAAAACAACATTTGACATAAATATACATATGCATGATAATGGTCCCTATAACTTTTACTCTTCGGTCTTTCTTTCAATTAGAATAAAATTTGCTGATGCTTTTAAATGTAAAAATAATCCATTTATTCCAAAACGACAGTTTTTTGTTACTTTTTATATTAATAAATTATCTTTTGATTACCTTTATGATGCTTTTTGTACTTTGCAGTTAAAACCATCTGTCAACTGTCTATCTATATAAGTTTTTATTTACCCTCGCGCTTTGAACCAGTCATTTTGGCGAGCAGAATAAGATGATTATTAAAAACATAAAAGATGATTACACATTTCTGTGATGATTAATGAGTGATGAATGAGGATGATTTCACATAATAAGACATGTCGACATTCAAACTTGAAGTTTATCTTTAATTAAGTTCGACTAACTTATTTTTATTTTTGGGTTCGGTGCTTACTATTTACAAACATTGATTATACTCATAATAAGATTAAATGTATAGACACCTATGGTTGTTTGCCAATATTATAAGTCAAACAACGCTGCTCATAGCGCAAATTGCTTTGCTTGTATTGTCAGCGATATTCGACCTTACTATAAACTTGAGATGAAATTTAATTCTTTCTAAAGTGTTATCTGTACACACATATTGTGTATAGTTACAATGGTAAAATGTAATTGGTAGTTATCTTATGTAACCATATATCCAGCGTGCCACCAATAATTGTCAATAGTATAACCATCAACAAATTTTGGTGTGCCGTAAAACCCCAATCATAATGTTTGGTGGTGGAAATGAACTGACCTATGATGGTTTGGCTGCAATGGTGTATATTAGATATAGATTATTTTAGAACATATTTTAATGGTTAAAGCTACTATCGGGCTATACGGGTTTTTTGTATGAATGAATGAATAAATGAGGTTTTACGGCATACCAACACATTTTAGGTTATTCGACGCCAACAGGAAGGAAGATTCCAGGTTCACTCTACATGTACAAAAACAACAAATTAACATACAGATTTAAACAAAAATACACTAACAAATGAATATGCAGAATGAACCTAAAACATTGATACCTGCAGAACTGCAGTTTTTTAGCATATTCTATTGTATTACTCAAATGTATTTATGAACAGTGTCAGCTGAATAAGGTATTATCCATCAGCATATCGCATTTTTTTTTTAAAAACTGACCAGTTACTGTTAATCGATCCATTTTGCATCAATAATGATACAGAATGGTTTAAGAGTGTGTTAAAACAAAATAAAGTTAAACTGTGAAAAATGTATAATAGGGCACCCGGCAGCTCGCGCATACCTAAAAAGCGCCAATAGTAAAGAAATATTTTAAAAAATCGAATATCATCTCAGATCAGATCTGAAATGAACTGATTATCAATAACTGGTCCCTGATATTTAGAATAAAAAATAGTTTTGTGTAACTCTATATTGAATATCAGGGTGGTAAGTATCCATAATATTCCCTACAACCGCTCTCAGTACTTTCAGTGTGTATTGAGTGCGATAAGCCATATAATCCCGTACCAAAAGTATGTTATTATTTTTATGCTTTGAATTTGCATAACGTAACTTATGTTATAAATGCAATAATAATAATAATTGCGTGTATGTTGTCAATTATTAAAAAAAAGTTGAATGTATAAGATATATATGACTATTAAACGTATAATCATATAAATGATTACAAACAAGTTAAAATCGCATATATGTCCACAAAGACGCAATATATAACCAAATATGATGTGAACATGTTTATATTTAGTGTAAAAAAAAGTGTTAATGCCATACATTTGGCATTTTTTACCTCACGGTTATTGTTTTCCATGTACAATCATGGATAGTACCTTTAATTTGATTTGTCGAAGCTATTACTTATCTTGGCGCTGATTGGCCGATTTTCGCTTCAAGCTCAATGAATTGAAAATCGGCCAATCAGCAGCAAGTACTGTGAAATTTACTGATTAGACAGATTTCAATCCGGTATATAAGCCTAGCTCGACAATTTTGGACATGTACTAGATTCTGACATACACCACAATACAGATGCCTTCTTTTCGGTTGGCGCTCTGCAGAGGAGATGTCAGGTTGGCTAATGTAAATAGTGTATTTACAGAACCGTGAGATGAGAAATAGGTAATTCACTAGGGTATCCAGTGTAATTGGATGGAGTTACACAGATTACCTATAAAAGTATGCAATATGGGATAACAGGCTGTCACTCTGGTGCAGAAACATCAAATTAAAACAATATAAATGCAAAAAATTACTAAAAATAGTTGGAAAAACTTCCTGTTCCCTGTACACTGAAACGGCCCAGTTTAGGGTATTATTAAAATATTATAACAATATTATAAGAAGATTTGTACAGTATGTACAATATATTTACAATAAAATACTTTATACTTCTGCACCAGAGGGGCAGCCTGCCTCCACTGTGGCAGGAGCCCTATTTTTTTTACAATTCCCCATATCGGTCGCACTGGGTCAGGTAATATATGATATATCACCTGTTCCAGGGTCAGCCATTATTATTTTTATTATTGAAGGTATTTAAAGTATGTGCAAATTTAGATATATGTACCCCTTCTAGTTTTACAACTAGTAATCTGGGGAATTTTAATATTCTTTATTAGGTGGTCTTGTTATGCATTTAAATTATGCATATTTATTTATACAAAAAAGATAATGTGGTTAATTGCTAAGAAATAGCAATAAAAAACATAAAAGTATTGAAATGTTTGAAATTTTACAAACATTTCAATATATTATATTCAACAATATGAAATTTTCTGTCAACTGTCCTTAATTTTGATTAAGTAAGTAGAGGCGTGGATTCAGAGCATGCATAATATAGATATGGAGTATTTGGAGTATATAGGTCGCAGGTCAAATAAGTCGTCTTTATTATATGTATATAGGTCAAATCTGTTTTCTGTATATGGTTTGTCATATAGGTCATGTAATAGAATGTAGGTCATAACGTCCATACGTATTGTTATTTACTAATTTCTGAATCCGTACCTAGCAACGCAAGCTTGCATATTAGATATGTGTTAGGCATATTAGATGTGTGTTAGGCATGTTAGATGTGTGTTACAAGTTAAGGGTGAATTTTTTCTTAGCAGTAAGGAAAGTTGACAGTGATATTTCATGTAAAATTTAATAAAAAAATTATTGAAAATATCTCCCAATTTATGTCAAAACTATCATGCCTTCATTTCCATGTTGCCATTCAACCAAGAATTGCATTAAAATTACATATAACCAATCTCCCATTAAAAATACAAATGGTCCTATTCATGTCATAACTCCTATGGCACCCTTTAAACAACTCTTATAACAGTTTATCACGATCGCAATATCGCTCGGCCATTTCTGTCTACGAAATACCAATGAGAACAGCTCAGCTATTTCCGTTTACATATGAAATACGTAGGCAGGAATAGTCTAGCTATGTTCCGATCAACGAATAATATTTACAATACGATACAAAACTTACAATAATATTACATCTATCCGACACTGATAAAAGACATGTTTAATGTATCACAATATCCATTCTCAAACAAACAAAACCAAATCTGCGAACCCCTTGGATCAAATTCATTAAAGATACTTCAGTTTCAGTGCATTTAGATTTAATATTAATCCTTACACTCTATTTACATTACAGTGGAATAGAGTGTAAGTATATTATTAGTATACCTGCTTCCCTTAAGTGGACTTTTTACATTCAAATCCAGTTATTTAAAATTTTTATTAAATAAGTCGTTTAACAGTACAATTACCTTTTTTGAAATCATATGTTATTGACTAAAATAAAATCCTGACATATTAATATTTCAAGCCGAAATTTAGATTTAATGAATTTGCATGGCATATTTGCAGATGTAGATTTTAAAATTGACATACTAGTGCCCATTTCACATTCTGTATTTTAATTACCATACACTGGTGTCCATTTCACATCATCAGTCTGTATTTTGATTATGACATACTGGTGCCCGTTTTACATTCTTTATCTTTATTATTCATTGTTTTCATTATCAGCAGTTTTATTTTATTTTTTAATTGTTTTTTTTTTTTTTAAAATTTATGACAGTAATTGATAACATTTATATCAAAACTGTCTCAATTTTGGAGTAAACTCTGAGAGTTTCTGTCAATCCATTTCCTGGGTCATCAGACCAAACCTGACTTCGAAGCCTACAATCTACTATAGCACATCTCAGCCGATTATGTTTTTATTAATAAATATTAGATGTTGCCAGTACTGTAGGACAGTAACTGTTTTTAATAAATACCAGTAATGTGAAAGGGGCATGGAATTGTGTACATTTTACAAGAAATTTAACTAAATAATGTAGTGCTTCCACATGCCTAACAATCAGCTTATTGTTTTGTGTTGTTTTTAGTTTTGAGATTTTAAAAATAAATTGATAAAAAATAGCTAACCTTAGATATACCATATAGAAAAAATATTTAAAATATTATATTAAAATAAAAATATTAAAACAATGGAATCTTAAATTTTGTCAACAATAATAAAAATATAGAGATGTTATATTTGTATATAGTAGGTTTTGTAAAACTTTCTTATAATAATTATGTAGAAAAATGACTATTTACAATTTAAATTCTAATAACTTTAAATAAACATTAATTATTTTTATAAAGAAATTCATTCACATAAATATCTCACATATACAGTACTAAATAGAAAATGTGAAACTATTTCTGGATTAAATACATTTTGAATTCACAGACATACATCATTCATACACATGAATTGATTTAAATGAGGTTTTGAAATATAATTGCGATTAGATCACATGAAATAGTTGTGCATTTCTATCTAGTTCTTTTGAACATTATAAATACCACAATTCAATAATAAATCCAAAATTTCAGTGATTTGATATTAAATGGGATTAACTTGATTATTTAAATTGCCTTCCTTAATAAATTAATATAAGGTCACATGCCGAAATGATTAGATTTACTTTAAAGTGCATTTTTATATACGAAAGCATAATATACAATTTAAATATGATGACTGGTAATATTTTATTTCTTATGTTATTATTATTTTTCTTATTCTTATAGTCAATGAAATGCAATCAAAAATTAAACTGGAATTATTCTAAACAAGTAATTTAAAAGGGAGATAATTCAGAATTTAAAAAAAAACTTGACTGATAATTTAATGTTTTTAAAATCACAGATACTTTCTGATGGAAAGTAACTGCTCCAAAACTTAATAAATACTGAAAAAAAAAAAACAAACTATTTTCAATCACTATTATTCAACCCAAAACAATAGCAGACTTCCATAAAATTAGCGAAACATTTAAATTGGAAAAAAAGTCCCATTACACAGCGATTGAAACAAAAGTTTAAATAATACTCGTTATATAAAGGCACCAAAGAAGTCGCTCAAAACTAAATATGAAATATTTTTACACTGTTTGCATGCAATGGAAACTTTAATATTTAACAGAATGTTGAAACTTGATGAACATTATTATTCTTTAAAATCTTGTTTAATCATATTAACCTAATTTTAAGGTATCGAAATTCTAAAACAACCATTTTTCATTGAAACGAGATTGTTGGGTGCCCATTCAATTATCTATTTTTCTAAAATAGTGGAAGCACTTTACAATATTTTATCATATATATCACATGTATTTGAATATATCTAAAAATAGTTTCTACAGCATCCCTTTTGGTTAGATATCTCCGTTTTCGCCCCTTACACTATTCGTCTGGTGGATGTCTCTGTTTTTGCTCCCAACACTATTCGTCTGTCCCTGCAAAAGTATAAAAACACCATTTTTACCATTTATGCTAATTCAGATTGTTGTTAATGTATTTGAAATGTCACAGATGTATATTTTGTACACACGTTGCATTTGACCTAGGAACAGATTTATCTATGTAAAACTGTGTATTGGTTGCATATTCAATCCCTATATATCCCCTAAAGGGACATCTTTACACCTATGAACTTGTGTCGATATAGTACTAGTAGCTGGTTTTTTTTTTGAATTACTTTAGAATTTCGATATGTATTATAATTATTATCTTTTTTTATAAAATTCATCAATATTCATAATATTATTATTTTGCTGACCTTAACCTAATTGATTCATTTGCAAATGTGATAAATTGGTGTTGTACTTATACATATATATAGGACCTCATGGAAGATTTATTATCAGTTATAATAAAATATGTTATCGACAATAGCTCTATCAATGTCCATGGATTTTTTTCTTGTCTATTTCTTATCGCTTTATTTGCTTCAATTGATGTTGCACATTCTTTTTGTTATTATCTTTAATGTTGATGGTTTCAGGAAAGATAAAAAATCACCATCATCATCAACACCATCAACACTATGACCATCATCATCACACTTAAAACACCATCATCACAAACATAATTATTATCATCAAGTCATCATCATCAATATCATAAACACAATAATAATCATCAACACCACCATCATCATCAACATCATGATGAACATCATCATATCAACATTCATCATCATCAAGATCATCACCATCATCATCAACACCATCATCATTAACAACACCATCAATTTCAACATAACCATCATAAACAGACTCATCATCACCATCACTATCATAACCATAATCAAGACCATCATCATAAACACAATCATCATCATCAACAGCATCACATTCATTTCATCAACATCACCATCATTATTAACACCACCATCAACATCAACACCATCATCAACAACATCATCAACACCATCACCATAATCATCACCATTAAAATCATCATCAACACAAACATCATCATTATAATCATCAACAACAACACCATCATCATCAACACCATCAGCATCAGTATCATCAGTAACAATAACATCAACACAAGCATCATCATCATCAACACCATCATAAGCACAATCATAATCATCAACAATACCATCGTCATCAACACCATCACCATTATCATCACAATCATCAACACCACCATCATCATCACCACCACCATCAACAATACCATCGACATCAACACTATTATCATCATCAACAACACCATCTCATCAACATCATCTTCAGAAACAACAACATCAACACCATCATTGTAATCATCACCATTAACATCATCGTTAACACCATCATCATCAACACAACCATCATCATCATAATTATCAACAACAACACCATCATCATCAGTATTATTATCACCAACACCATCATCAGCAACAATAACATCAACACCATCATAAACACAATCAACATCATCAACACCACCATCATCATCAACACCATCATCAACAACACTATAATCATCATCATCATCAACACCATCATCAACAACATTATCATCAATAACATTATTAACACCACCACCACCAGCAGCATCATCAGCTACAACAACATCAGCACCATCATCATCATCACAATCTTCATTATCACCATCAGCACCATCATAAACACAATCATCATAATCAACAACACTATCATCATCAACAACACCATAATTATCATCATTATCATCTTCAATACCATCATCATCATCAACACAATCATCATCATCAACATCACAATTATCATAAACAATCATCATCATCCATGCCATCATCATCACCTTCACTTCATATATACCACCATCATCATCAACACCTACATCATCATCATGATCCTCAACACCACCATCATCATCATCATTAACATCATCATCAACAACACCAACATCATCATCAATACCAACATCATCAACAAAACCATGACCATCAGCAACAACGCCATCATCAACACCAGCATCATCAACAAACCCATGACCATCAGCAATAATGCCATCATCAGCAACACCAGCATCAACAAAACCATGACCATCAGCAACAACACCAGCATCAGTAACACCAGTATCATCAACAAAACCATGACCATCAGCAACAACGCTATCATCAACAACACCAGCATCATCAACAAAGCATGACCATCAGCATCAACAGCAACAACGCCATCATCAACAGCACCAGCATCATCAACAAAACCATGACCATCAGCAACGTCATCATCAGCAACATTGCCATCATCAACAACACCAGCATCATCAACAAAACCATGATCATCGACACCATCATCATCAGTATTATTATCACCAACACCATCATCAGCAACAATTACATCAACACCATCCTAAACACAATCATCATCATCAACACCACCAGCATCATCAACAAAACCATGACCATCAGCATCATCAGCAACAATGCCATCATCAGCAACAACGCCATCATCAACAACACCAGCATCATCAACTAAACCTAACCATCAGCAACAACACCATGACCATCAGCATCATCAGCAACAACGTCATCATCAGCAACAACCATCAACAACATCATAAACAAAACCAAGACCATCAGCATCATCAGCAACAACGCCATCATCAACAACACCAGCATCATCAACAAAACCATGACCATCTATCAGCCTCATCAGCAACACCAGCATCATCAACAAAACCATGACCATCAGCATCATCAACAAAACCATGACCATCAGCAACAATGCCATCATCAGCAACAACCATCAACAACATCCTAAACACAACCATCATCATCAACACCACCACCATCATCATCAACACCACTATCAACATCAACACCATCATCATGTTCATCATCAACACTATAATCATCATCATCAACACCGTCATAAACATAATCATCATCATCAATTTCATCATCATCAACAACATCATCAACACCACCAGCAGCAGCATCATCATCACCATCATCAGCTACAACAACATCAGCACCATTATCATCAACACCATCATCATCATCATCACAATCATCATTATCACAATCAGCACAATCATAAACACAATTGTCATCATCAACAACACTATCATCATCAACATCACCATAATTATCATCGTTATCATCTTCAATACCATCATCATCAACAACAACATCCTTAATAACACCATCATCATCAACACCATCACAATCATCATCATCCACATCATCTTCATCACTTCATAAATACCACCATCATGATCATGATCCTCAACACCACCACCATCATCATCATTAACATCATCATCAACACCAAGATCATCAACAAAACCATGACCATCAGCATCATCAACAACAACACCATCATCAACAACACCAGCATCATCAACAAAACCATTACCATCAGCATCATCAGCAACAACACCATCATCAGCAACAACCATCAACAACATCATCAACACCAACATCATCAACAAAACCATGACCATCAGCAACAACACCATGATCAACAACACCAGCATCATCAACAAAACCATGACCATTAGCATCATCAGCAACAACGCCATCATCAGCAACAACCATCAACAGCATCATCAACAACACCAGCATCATCAACAAAACCATGACCATCAGCATCATCAGCAACAATGCCATCATCAACAAAACCATGACCATCAGAATCATCAGCAACAACGCTATCATCAGTAACAATGCCATCATCAACAACACCCGCATCATCAACAAAACCATGACCATCAGCATCATCAGCAACAACACCATCATCAACAACACCAGCATCATCAACAAAACCATGACCATCAGCATCATCAGCAACACCAGCATCATCAACAAAACCACGACCATCATTATAATCAGCAACAATGCCATCATCAACAACACCAGCATCATCAACAAAACTATGATCATCAGCATCATCAGCAACAATGCCATCATCAACAACACCAGCATCAGTAACACCAGTATCATCAACAAAACCATGACCATCAGCATCATCAGCAACAACATCATCATCAGCAACAACCATCAACAACATCATCAACACCAACATCATCAACAAAACCATGACCATCAGCAACAACACCATGATCAACAACACCAGCATCATCAACAAAACCATGACCATTAGCATCATCAGCAACAACGCCATCATCAGCAACAACCATCAACAGCATCATCAACAACACCAGCATCATCAACAAAACCATGACCATCAGCATCATCAGCAACAATGCCATCATCAACAACACCAGCAGCATCAACAAAACCATGACCATCAGAATCATCAGCAACAACGCTATCATCAGTAACAACGCCATCATCAACAACACCCGCATCATCAACAAAACCATGACCATCAGCATCATCAGCAACAACACCATCATCAACAACACCAGCATCATCAACAAAACCATGACCATCAGCAGCAACACCAGCATCATCAACAAAACCACGACCATCATTATCATCAGCAACAATGCCATCATCAACAACACCAGCATCATCAACAAAACTATGATCATCAGCATCATCAGCAACAATGCCATCATCAACAACACCAGTATCATCAACAAAACCATGACCATCAGTATCATCAGCAACAATGCCATCATCAGCAACACCAGCATCATCAACAAAACCATGACCATCAGCATCATCAGCAACAACGCCATCATCAACACCACCAGCATCATCAACAAAACCATGATCATCAGCATCATCAGCAACAATGCCATCATCAGCAACAACGCCATCATCAGCAACAATGCCATCATCAGCAACAACGCCATCATCAACAACACCAGCATCATCAACTAAACCTAACCATCAGCAACAACACCATGACCATCAGCATCATCAGCAACAACGTCATCATCAGCAACAACCATCAACAACATCATCAACAAAACCAAGACCATCAGCATCATCAGCAACAACGCCATCATCAACAACACCAGCATCATCAACAAAACCATGACCATCTATCAGCCTCATCAGCAACACCAGCATCATCAACAAAACCATGACCATCAGCATCATCAACAAAACCATGACCATCAGCAACAATGCCATCATCAGCAACAACCATCAACAACATCATCAACAACACCAGCATCATCAACAAAACCATGACCATCAGCATCATCAGTAACAACACCATCATCAGCAACAACACCAACGTCACCAAAACCATGACTATCAGCATAATCAGCAACAACGCCATCATCAACAACACCAGCATCATCAACAACACCATGACCATCAGCATCATCAGCAACAATGCCATCATCAACAACAATGCCACCATCAGCAACAATACCATCATCAACAACACCATGATCATCAACAACACTATGACCATCAGCTACAACAACACCTGCATCATCAACAACACCTGCATCATCAACAAAACCATGCCCATCAGCATCATCAGCAACAATGCCATCATCATCATAAACATCAACAACAACACCATCAAAACCATCATCATCATCATCATCTAAAACAACATCATCACCATCATCATTATCAACTTTTCACAAACAATTCTCGATAAATGTATATCCACATTATGTAAGTAGATTATCCCATTACACAGTATTACCCGTTAATAAATAGTCTTAATCACGAATCACTAACTAGCTAGAAAAGCAAGCATCTTATTGATCAAAACTAGTTAATTAGTTTTAGAAAGGGGCATAACTCTAGTGGTCAGAGGTCATTGTCATAATATGTTACTTTCAAAATTTATTTCCACATAGATCATTTGGACCATCTCGCCAATTATCCTAAGAAAGACGGAATTGGCCGAGTATGTATGATTAGTTTATTCTAATTTATTTCAGCTCGATTGCGATGAAAGCTCAGAGCTTATATGAACCGCTCTCAAGTCGACTTCCTGGGTAGAACCAGTACTGAGTGTTGTTTTTATGAGAGGCATCAGGTCGAGCTGGGGATCGAACCCACAACCTCTAGCGTGAGAGGCCAATACTCTATCCATAAGACTGCAGCACCGCCCCGTACGATTGCCACATTGATGTGTCCTTTTTATTTATTGAATTTTCTTAGATAACATGTGCTTATTAAAAAGGTTGTTTGTTTTGATGTTTTATACAGTATTATATGTAATTAAATCTCAGTTGCTTGTAAAAGAATATCTTTGCTAATAAACTCATCTATGCCCACGTGTGTTTTCTTTACCTAATGTTCCAGTGATGTTGCTTTTTATTCTTTTATTAATGTTGAGGGCTTCGGGGAAGATTGATAAAAGTTTTAATCATTATGTTTATGTTGAGGACTTCGGGGAAGATTAATAAAGTATTGTTAAGTATTATAGATATTATTATTATCATCATTATTGTTATTATCATAAATTTTATTATCATTTTGTTTTTTTTGTTTGTTAGTTTATGATGTATGCAATTTATACGTGTATTTTTTGTATTATTTACTGATTTCTTTATATATTTTATTTTATTATATCTGCATTTTATACAAGTTATTTTATTATGTGTGTAATTTATATGAGTTAATTCTTATATTATTTCATAATATATATTTTTCTTATGCGCACCAATTTTGGATGATTTTTCCATGTGCTTTTTACATGAGTATCTGTTTTATATGATTTTATTATGTATGCAATTCATTACTTTATTTTTATATGATCTTATGTTAATATTTTACATGTACTATGTTATGGTACTAATAAGAGTTAATTTTTATTATTTATGTTTTATATGATTTACTTCATGCAATTTATAAATTTATTTTGCAAGATTTATATGAGTATCTAATTTATATGAGTATTTTATATAATTATATGAGTATCTAGTATTTTATATATAAGTATTATGTCGGTTATGCATCTGGCTATCAATCCAGGGGTTTATATACGATTATGATATATGTTATATATATGACAATATGTCTCATTATCATTCATCTCTCACCGCTGATTCAAGTGGGAAAGTTATCAGTTATGTGCGAGATGTGGTGTGCTTGAGTACTGGTTAACCTGTTAGGAAACAGTGGTTAGATTAACTGACTGTCTGTTAACCCTCGATGGCATAAAAATAATGCTAAAAAATAATCAAGAATATTATTACACCAATACAGAAAGCTACCTCAGAGGGGAAAGGAATACAAAATGATCACCATATAATGTTATTTTATTTTTGATTATGTCATTCACTCTCCGTCAGTAATTACTTGAAATTTTTAAGGAACTTTTTGATAAATTTTCACAATACCTAAACTGACATACCCAACAGTAATTATATTAGAAATTGTTTGTGTTTGCAACCCCTATATATTTTATTTCCATTTCCAAAAAGGGACATAACTATAGTGATCAACTGTTACAAAAAGTACTTTTTTACCAGTGTGATAGAAAACATGAAAAGTAACGTAAAACCCAATAGTTTTATATAAAGTGTAGTAGAGATAAGTACAAAATTGTCAATACGTTTGAACACTGCTCTTGTCTTTTTTTTTTTATTTCAAAACCATCATCATCATAATCAAAAACAACACCACCATCATCATCATCAACTTTTCACAAACAATTCTCGATAAATGTGTATCCACATTACGTAAGTGTGAAATTAGATTATCCCATTACACAGTATTACCTGTTAATAAATAGTCTTAGTTTTAGAAAGGGGCATAACTCTAGTGGTCATTGTTATAATTTGTTACTTTCAAAATATATTTCCACATTGATCATTCGGACCACCTCACCAATTATCCTAATGATGTCGGAACTGGCCGTGTATGTATGATTAGTTTATACTAATTTCTTTTAGCTCGATCGCAAAGAAAGCTCAGAGCTTATATGAACCACTCTCGAGTCCACTTCCTGGGTAGAACCAGTACTGAGTGTTGTTTTTATGAGAGGCATCAGGTCGAGCTGGGGATCGAACTTGCAACCTATAGCGATAGCAGCCAACACTCTTTCCATTAGACTACCGCCCCGCCCAATACAATTGCCACATTGATGTGTCCTTTTTATTTATTGAATTTTCTTAGATAACATGTGCTTATTAAAAAGGTTGTTTGTTTTGATGTTTTATACAGTATTATATGTAAATAAATCTCAGTTGCTTGTAAAAGAATATCTTTGCTACTAAACTTATCTATGCCCATGTGTGTTTTTCTTTACCTAATGTTCCAGTGATGTTGCTTTATATTCTTTTATTAATGTTGAGGGCTTGATGGAAGATTAATAAAAGTCTTAATCATTATGTTTATGTTGAGGACTTCGGGTAAGATTAATAAAGTATTGTTAAGTATTTAAGTTATTATTATTATCATCATTATTGTTATTATTATAATTTTTATTATTATTTTGGTGTTTTTTTTGTTTCTAAGTTTATGATGTATGCAATTTATACGTATTTCTTTATATATTTTATTTTATTATATCTGCAATTAATAAGTGTTATTCTATTATGTGTGTAATTTATATGAGTTTATTCTTATATTATTTTATAATATATATTTTTCTTATGTGCACCAATTTTGGATGATTTTTCCATGTGCTTTTTACATGAGTATCTTTTATATGATTTTATTATGTATGCAATTCATTACTTTATTTTTATATGATCTTATGTGAATTTTTTAAATGTACTTATGTTATGGTATTAATAAGAGTTAATTTTTATTATTTTTATTTTATATGATTTACTACATGCAATTTATAAATTTATTCTGTAAGATTTATATGAGTATCTAATTTATATGAGTATGTGATATGATCATTTGGGTGTGTGTTTTATATAATTATATGAGTATCTAGTATTTTATATATAAGTATTATGTCGGTTATGCGTCTGGCTATCAATCCAGGGGTTTATATGCGATAATGATATATGATTTATATAGACAATGCGTCTCATTATCATTCATCTCTCACCGCTGATTCAAGTGGGAAAGTTATCAGTTACGTGTGAGACGTGGTGTGCTTGAGTACTGGTTAACCTTTCAGGATCCCAGTAAACAGTGGTTAGATTAACTGACTGTCTGTTAGCCCTTGATGGCATAATATAATGCTAAAAAACAATCAAGAATATTATTACACCAATATGGAAAGCTACCTCAGAGGGGAAAGGAATACAAAATGATCACCATATAATGTTATTTTATTTTTGATTATGTCATTCCCTCTCCGTCAGTAATTACTTGAATTTTTTAAGGAACTTTTTGATAAATTTCCACCATAATCTAAACTGACATACCCAACAGTAATTATATTAGAAATTGTTTGTGTTTGCAACCCCTATATATTTTATTTCCATTTCCAAAAAGGGACATACATATAGTGATCAACTGTTACAAAAAGTACTCTTTTACCAGTGTGATAGAAAACATGAAAAGTAACGTAAAACCCAATTGTTTTATATAAAGTGTAATGGAGTAGAGATAAGTACAAAATTGGTTATACGTTCGAAGTTCGAAGTTTGAACATTGCTCTTGTCTTCTTTTTTTTTATTTCAATTTTTTTATTGAATGAATTTACAATTACTACTTTTTCTTAGGTGATGTGTGCGCGTATTTCATAAGAGTTTGCTTTGATTAATAAAAAAAACAATATCTTAATGAATTTCAGATGCTTACAAAAAAACAGGTCTACGTGATTTGGAATTTAGCCATCAAATACTTAGATTTTTATTATATTAGTTTATATATAAGTTATGGTCATTTGATTTAAGCAAATAAGCTTTAGTACAAGCCACTCCATACTCTCACTCTTGTTCTTACTGGTGCTCATTCGTGTTAAACAAATGCATTAAAGGATATGTTCAGGTCCAGTAAGGTGTACGGCTAATAAATATTAGCATATTAGTATTTATTTGAAGTTACAACGGACCAATGTTTGACAAACTTGAAAATTGGTTTCAGAGAATATGTCACTAAAAGGAAAACTTGTAGTAAATGACGACGACGACGACGAAGAGCTGGATAGCTGAACTGAGCTTAGCTGAAGTTAGCTTAAAAGTATATAATTCAGCTGAGCTTTGCTCAGGTGAGTTAAACAAGAATATAGGCATACATGTCAAAATTTGAATATTACAATATCATCACGATAGTTATGTGTTCGAGCCCAGTCTGGTTGGAGATTTTATGTTTGAGCCCAGTCCTGTCGGAGATTTTATGTGGAAAGGGTTCTTGACAGCTACTTGCATTACAAGAATGGTAGACTAAATGCTGAGGTCATCTTCAGACAACCCTACCGGATGCCATATATGAGCTAGACGTGTCGAATATACTGGTCAATCTCAATGATCTATTGATTTCTAAAAAGGGAGTGACCAAAATGTTCAAGTAAAATTATGTTTTTCATTACACAGATAAACACTGCAGCGCTGGCCTAGTGGTAAAGCGTCCACCTGGCATTCAGAAGATCATGCGTTCGATTCCCAAAGACTTGAAAAACGGTGCTAGAAGCTTCCTCGCTTGCTGCTCAGAATTTAGCTGGCCGGCATGGTGTCAGTTAAATGTCTTTGGGTGCGGTATGATACTCTAGTGTGGCAGCGCCTCAAGTAGACACCATCGCCATTTGACTTATATTGAAAGCAACGTTAAATATCATAATACAACAACATAGTATATGAATAATTTACATTTGGCTTCATTTACCTGGAATCTTTTGAACAACCGCACTGACAGCCCTATATACAGTCATCTACTCTACAGCAGAAAGCCTTTTACATACGACATCAGTACAAAATATCTCTGAAAATAAATAAAAAATTGTGCGCATGTGGGCATTTTTTTTTATTGTTATTATTGAACATTAAATAGTTATGCCCCTTGTATCACTTTAGTAAACGTGAACTAATAGCCAAAGAAGTTCAATGCATTTATTGTTTCAGCTGGAAATCAATCAAATACTTATATATACACGTGTGTATGTATGTGTGGTGGTTGTATGTGTTGTAGTAAAGGGACTTGATACATAGCTCCGATTTCTAAAACATTTTTTTTTAAAAAAATGAAGTAGAAAATATATATTTATTTATTTTTCAAGTGCCCTACGAATAATGTTACTATATATCGGAACTATGTATAGATGAGGGGATACGTCTGTACGTTTATAATACATATATAATGTATATGTGTAAAGACCACGTACATTTACAAGACGCAGCTCTTTTTTTTTTTAAAAGAGTGCCTCTTGTACAACGTATTTATAATTAGGCAGACCGAAAGAAAGGTTCATAAAAAGCCTAGTAGTTGTGTTAAGTGTTGAGCAATGTCAATTTTAGAAACAAAGCGCTTCTTGGATTGATGTTTTATTTATTTTTACAAGTATTTTTGAAATAAAAATGAAAATAAAATATTCTTTAAGTGGATAATTATGATCATATTTTTATGTTTTAAGAGGGTTAAATTTTCTTTTTCATTCTTTCAAAGATTTCTTTTTTCTTATACCTTAGGTTATTTTAATGATGCCTGACATTAAGTGTGTTTTTTTAATTGAATAATATCTATAACAATTTTGTGATAGTTGTGTTTTATTTCTAAAGAGTTCTTATGGATTATATTGATTTTTATCTTTAATGATTATAATTGGGTTAGTTTTATATTTTTTTAATTTTGTGTGCTATGTGTGGGATGTTGTGTGTACAATTTTTATGAGTATCTGTTTGATAATAATATTATAATGTAGCTTATATGAGTGTCTATTTATGATTTTTATATGAGCACATTTTATATGAGGATCGTCGTAATATGACAGATTCGTAGACTAAAATTTTATATAAGTATGTCTTATACAGTTAAATGGTGTGTTTGATTTCATATTTTGCAAGATTTTATTATATATGAATTTCATATTAGTACATTTTTTTTTATGTAAGATTTTGTTTTGCAGTTTATATGAGCATCAATTTGTTAGGTTTTTATTGAGTATATTTATATGATTTGATTTTATTATGTGTGCACTTTATATGAGTTTATTCTTATATTATTTCATAATATACATATTTCTTATGCACATCAATTTTGGATGATTCTTTCATGTGCTTTTTACATGAGTATCTGTTTTATATGATTTTATTATGTATGCAATTTATTTGAGTATAATTTTAGATGATTTTGTTATATGTGTAACTTATATCGATCTTTATATGATTTTATTATGTATGCAATTTATATGAGTATAATTTTATATGATTTTATTATATGTGTAACTTATATAAATATTGATCTTTATATGATTTTATTATGTATGCAATTTATATGAGTATAATTTTATATGATTTTATTATATGTGTAACTTATATAAATATTGATCTTATATGATTTTATTATGTATGCAATTATATGATTTTATTATGTATGCAATTTATACGAGTATTATTTCAGATTTTATTATATGTGTAACTTATATAAATATTGATCTTATATGATTTTATTATGTATGCAATTTATATGAGTATAATTTTAGATGATTTTATTATATGTGTTACTTTAAATAAATATTGATCTTATATGATTTTATTATGTATGCAATTTATATGAGTATAATTTTAGATGATTTTATTATATGTGTAACTTATATAAATATTGATCTTATATGATTTTATTATGTATGCAATTTATATGAGTATTATTTCAGATTTTATTATATGTGTTACTTTAAATAAATATTGATCTTATATGATTTTATTGTGTATGCAATTTATATGAGTATAATTTTAGATGATTTTATTATATGTGTAACTTATATAAATATTGATCTTATATGATTTTATTATGTATGCAATTTATATGAGTATAATTTCAGATTTTATTATATGTGTAACTTATATAAATATTGATCTTATATGATTTTATTATGTATGCAATTTATATGAGTATTATTTTAGATTTTATTATATGTGTAACTTATATAAATATTGATCTTATATGATTTTATTATGTATGCAATTTATATGAGTATAAGTTCAGATGATTGTATTATATGTGCAATTTATATGAATTACAGGTTTACAGTGTTTAATATGTTCATTATTTTTATTTTAGGTTATTTTTTTCATGATGCTTACAATTAATTTGAATTTGAACATTTTATGCAAATTACATATAAATGTGTGCTTTTAGTATGTTCATGGTTTATTAAGATGTTTAATTTATCTTATAATTTATTTATCAATTTTCATGATTTCACGTTGTGTATAGCTTGATTTAAATTGTTTATTTTATATAGGTATCTGTTTTATATAAGTTTTTGATGTATGCAATTTATACAAACGAGTGTTTTTTGTATTATTTACTTATTTCTTTATATACTTTATTTTTATTATATCTGCAATTTATACGAGTTATTTTAATATGTATGCAATTTATATGAGTTTATTCTTATATTATTTCATAATATATATTTTTTTGATGGGCATCAATTTTGGATGATTTGTCCATGTGCTTTTTACATGAGTATCTGTTTTATATGATTTTATTATGTATGCAATTTATATGAGTTTATTCTTATATTATTTCATAATATATATTTTTTTGATGGGCATCAATTTTGGATGATTTGTCCATGTGCTTTTTACATGAGTATCTGTTTTATATGATTTTATTATGTATGCAATTGATATGAGTTTATTCTTGTATTATTTCATAAAATATATTTTTTTGATGGGCATCAATTTTGGATGATTTGTCCATGTGCTTTTTACATGAGTATCTGTTTTATATGATTTTATTATGTATGCAATTGATATGAGTTTATTCTTATATTATTTCATAATATATATTTTTTTGATGGGCATCAATTTTGGATGATTTGTCCATGTGCTTTTTACATGAGTATCTGTTTTATATGATTTTATTATGTATGCAATTTATATGAGTTTATTCTTATATTATTTCATAATATATATTTTTTTGATGGGCATCAATTTTGGATGATTTGTCCATGTGCTTTTTACATGAGTATCTGTTTTATGTGATTTTATTATGTATGCAATTTATGAGTTTATTCTTATATTATTTCATTATATATTTTTTTTTGATGGGTATCAATTTTGGATGATTTGTCCATGTGCTTTTTACATGAGGATCTGTTTTATATGATTTTATTATGTATGCAATTTATATGAGTTTATTCTTATATTATTTCATAATATATTTTTTTTGGATGGGCATCAATTTTGGATGATTTGTCCATGTGCTTTTTACATGCGTATCTGTTTTATATGATTTTATTATGTATGCAATTTATATGAGTTTATTCTTATATTATTTCATAATTTATTTTTTTTGATGGGCATCAATTTTGGATGATTTGTCCATGTGCTTTTTACATGAGTATCTGTTTTATATGATTTATTATGTATGCAATTCATTACTTTATTTTTATGTGATTTATTTTATGTGCATTTTTCACATGTACTTATGTTATGGTATTAATAAGAGTTAATTTTTATTATTTATATTTTGTATGTTTTACTACATGCAATTTATAAGAGTATATAAATTTATTATGTAAGATTTATATGAGTATCTAATTTATATGAATATTTTATATGATCATTTTGGTTTATGTTTTATATAATTATATGAGTATCTAGTATTTTATATGATAGTATATGGATATATTTTATATAATCATATGAGTATATATTTATATGAGTATTTTATATGATTGTACCGGTATATGTGTTATATAATCATATGAGTATCTAGTATTTTATATGATTGTATAGATATATAATTTATATTATTATAAGAGTAACTATTTTATATGATTGTATAGATATAAAATTAATATAATTATAAGAGTAACTATTTTATATGAGTATTTTATATGATTATATGAGTATACTTAGTATGTTTATATAGTAATATGAGTATCTGTTTTTTTATAATTATACGAGTATCTGTTTAATATGAGTAAATTTTGTATTTAGATATAAATTTTTTGTATATTATATATCATATGAATATGTAATTGTAATTAAAGTATATGATTCAATATCATAAATAAGTAAAATAAACTAGTTTACAGTAAATAAGCTACAGATACTTGCATCATGCATGAATAGACAAAACCCTTTAACATTTTTTTATTTTTTTTTATTTTCATAGAAAACGCTTCTTAAAATCGAATCGCATGTTAATAAATGCAAAGACTATTATGTGACAGCGGTACATCAAACATTTCTGATAAAACTTAATACAGGACTTGATATTTTTATAATAGTTGTAATTCAATAACATTCAAATTCAATAAAATAGATGTTTTATTTAATATCAGTATGCATCCATGGTAAATTGTGCGATTACTGCAGAAGAATGATTAACATACGGAGGTAATGAATAATTACGTCTGTACAGAATTTCAATTTATTCTTCTACTGTAACCTATCACAGATTATGATGTAAGCACTTAGGTGGGACTGGAACAGAATGTAACAACCAATATTGTTACAGATGGCTCAAGATTTTACCCACCATGCAATGTGTAAACTCTATTTAATGCACACTATTAAATACAGCATCTATTTTATTGAATTTGAATATTTTATTGAATACAAATCCTTAAACCAATATCATTTACGTAGAATCTCCAATTAAAAACACAAATACAAAAACGTAATCGTGATGGAAACGTGTAAATTACATAACCAAAACTCAATTACGTGTGCTTAATTCTTCAAAACTCAAAATGTTTTGTGTACCGCCAAGTGGTTGTTAATGGTTAAAATGTTAATAGCGCGCTAGCTTGCGCAAGCAGCAGCGTATTTCAAGAAGCCTTTCTGTGATTTACAACAGACCCAAATTTATCAGATAATAAATCCCATGTTAAAAAACATTAAACATATATAATCTATTCAGTGCAGATACATTTACAAACTAGTACAGACTGATACTAACACTTTTTAAAATAGTAAAAGTTCTACTACTACTTGTATTACTTCTTATAATAAATGTCTACTAATATCAGTTGTAAAATAATGATACCGGTAATAGATAAATATACAATATAATATAATATATAATATAATTGCTTTTTTTGTCTTAACTGAATGTAATACTGAATACGTTTTAATTATCCTAATTAGTGTTAAGTGTTAGTTGCCACAGTGTATGTTTTATTTATCCTAATTACTGTATATGTTTTAATTGTCTTAATTATTTTACGTGTTAATTGCCTGATTATATGTTTAGTATATCCTTTAATTGAATATGTTTATCTTATCCTAATTAGTTTTATGTTTTAATTACCAGTGTATGTTTTATTTATCCTTGTTATTGCATAGGTTTTAATTATCTTAATTAGGTGTATGTGCTAATTGCCTGAATGTATGTTTTATTAATCCTAATTACTGTATATGTTTTAATTGTCTTAATTATTTAACGTGTTAATTACTTGATTATATGTTTAGTGTATCCTATAATTGAATATGTTTTAATTCTCCTAATTAGTTTTATGTTTTAATTACCAGTGTATGTTTTATTTATCCTAATTACTGCATAGGTTTTAATTGTCTTAATTAGGTGTATGTGCTAGTTGCCTGAATGTATGTTTTATTTATCCTAATTACTGCATAGGTTTTAATTGTCTTAATTAGGTGTATGTGCTAATTGCCTGAATGTATGTTTTATTTATCCTTATTGCTGTATATGTTTTAATTGCCCTAATAAGATTGATGTGTTAATTGCCTAATTGTATATTTAGTTGATTCTATTGCTGAATATGTTTTAATTATCCTAATTAATTTTTTGTGTTAATTTGTATGAGTGTATGTTTTATTTATCCTAATTACTGAATTATATTTTAATTACCCTCATAAGTTTTTGGTCTTAATTGCCCGATTGTATCTTTAGTTTATCCTAGCACTGAATATGTTTTATCTATCCTAATTACTGTATGTTTTAATTGCCCTAATTAGATTGATGTGTTAATTGCCTAATTGTATGTTTAGTTGATTTAATTACTTAATATGTTTAAATGTCTTTACTAGTGTTTTTTGTTAATTGTCTGATTGTATGTTAAGTTTATCCTAGCACTGAATATGTTTTATCTATCCTAATTACTGTATATGTTTTAATTGCCCTAATTAGATTGATGTGTTAATTGCCTAATTGTATATTTAGTTGATTTTATTACTTATTATGTTTAAATGTCCTATTTAGTGTTTTTTTGTATTGTCTGATTGTATGTTTAGTTTATCCTAGCACTGGATATGTTTTATCTATCCTAATTACTGTATATGTTTAATTGCCCTAATTAGATTTATGTGTTAATTGCATAATTGTATATTTAGTTCATTTTATTTCTTTAATGTTAAATGTCCTTACTAGTGTTTTTTGTTAATTGTCTGATTGTATGTTAAGTTTATCCTAGCACTGAATATGTTTTATATATCCTAATTACTGTATATGTTTTAATTGCCCTAATTAGATTGATGTGTTAATTGCCTAATTGTATATTTAGTTGATTTTATTACTGAATATGTTTTAATTACCCTAATTAGTTTTTTGTGTTAACTTGTATGAGTACATGTTTTATTTATTCTAATTACTGAATTATATTTCCATTGTCCTCATAAGTTATTTGTGTTAATTGCCTGATTGTATGTTTAGTTTATCCTGGCACTGAATATGTTTTATCTATCCTTATTATTGTGTATTTTTTAATTGTGCTAATTAGATTTATGTGTTAATTGTCTAATTGTATATTTAGTTGATTCTATCACTGAATATGTTTTAATTATCCTAATTAGTTTTTTGTGTGAATTTGTATGAGTGTATGTTTTGTTTATCCTCATTACTTTATATGTTTAATTGTCTTAATTAGATTTATGTGTTAATTGCCTAATTGTATATTTAAATGATCCTATCACTGAATATGTTTTAATTATCCTAATTAGTTTTATTTTGTGTTAATTGGCTGAGTGTATGTTTTATTGATACTATTTACTGAGCTATGATTTAATGGTCCTAGTTATTTTGTGTGTTATTAACCTAACTATCTCTGTCCTTATCCACTTAATGAATATTTTTACATATTTTTAAATAAGTCATTCATTACAAGAATTTCTTTTTAAAAACTAATGACATTTGCTCAAAATGTATATGATTGATTTCCAGCTTAAAATGCATTAAAATATTTTTATATTTTGGATAATCAAAGGGACATAGCTACAAATTTTAAGAAACGTCATCAATTGACAATTTTACTTGTGACTTATTACTCATACAAAGAGTTCAAAACAAACTAGTTCAACCCCACGGAACGGGCAAAACCAGTCTTTAAACATTTATCTCAAAAGAATAGAATAATTTATCTCAAAAGAATAGAAAAAATTATCTCAGAAGAGGAACGTGTACTTGTAGTAGAAATATTTAAACATACCATTTAATGAAAGAAACCAAGCTCTTATGATTACTGTAAATATTGTCAACAAACATCGAGTGATCAGAAAAGCTCACCTAGAGCATTATGCTCTCAGGTGTGCTAAAGATACAAAGCTGACTTTGAGCCTATGACTCTAGTGAGCTAATACAGAATACATTTAATAACCTTTCTGTCCCACACTGGTGTCACCCCTCGAAACGGGGCTTCAACCAATAACTGAGTAACCTAATCCCAGAACATGCTACAGTAGAATAGAGCACGTGCTGAAAGGGACAACTGCAACATACACATACTAATATTTGTCTCTTGTAATTCCTTTTAGAATGACATATGTCGTTAATATATTATTTGTTTTTATACTGTATTATATAATTGTAAGCTAAGGTCTAAGGTTCGAGTCTTTCTCACTCCAAAAACTTTATGTGAGAAAGTTTGCCAGTTACTTGCTGTATGGACGATGTTTCTGCTTAGATTCGAGCCAAGGTCTTCCTCCATCTATAAAAACTGGATATGCCATATAACATTTCACATGTTTAAACCTCCATTCCAAATTAAACTGTTCATATATTATATGTGGCAGTTTAACCAAAGTGTGAAAAGCTCTGTGAGTCACAATTGTTGTTACTTTAACCAGTGCTTCAGTAGAATAGAAGCAACAAGAGTACATATATAGATTTGTAATGTTTCAGGATGACCATACAACAAATAGAGGGAAACTATTATTAAGAATATGACATATTAGACGAGCAGAGTGTACTTAACTTTCAACTTCTAGTCTGTATATCTTCCAACACAACCAACCATCTGCCACGACAAATACTACATTACTGCTGGGGACCAGTCTCACATCACAGGGTGTCAACCTACTAAAATAGTTAATATCATTTAAATATCTTGCATTAATACTCGCATGGCCAGTGCTAAAATGGATAAATAAATAAATATCTTAATGAGAAAAAGGAAATTAAATTAAATTAAAAAAAAAAGTCCAAAGTATATAAAGCAAACTTCCTTAAGTGGCAAGGTGTACAACTAGGGTATCTAATATATTATTCATTTTTTATACTTTCAGAAAAAGTAAATAAATAACCTATCAGAATATCAATTAATTTTGAAGAAAAAATCACAATGAAAATGGGCAGTTGTGCAATGTGTATGAGAATGAGTAGAGAACAGGATATCGTAATACTCACCATCTGAAGCAAGTTATGTACTGTCACCATTTCTGTTTTAACTGCCAACCAAACAACACAACCAAACACAGATTAGTCTGCAATCAACTCCTTAAAAATAAAATGTTTATTTCAGTTTTTATTTTAATATATATGGTACTGTTCAGCTTATTTAGATGCTGTATCAGACTGTGGGTCGAGATTTGACAAATTATCACTACATTTTCTTGGTTGATACGCTGTGTACTTCTAAATATACAGGCGTAAAAGTAGTCCCTATACAATATACATGGAAGTGTGTTTGTATCAACACATAATGGCTACTGTTAAATATAGATATATTATAAATATACATGAACGGTACAGGTGCAGAGTATTTGCGGGTGTGTGTTGCATTCTCCCATTTCAGTACAAGCAGTGCCGAATATATTTTAACACTTAAAATGGGTTTCAGGCTAGCCAGCTTTGAACAACCGAACTTTAATCTATAAGCAGTTGATATACGTTCCCTCCCCGACGTCTGGTTAATTTTCCAATTTGTAACAATTTGTTTTGTGACAAAAAATAATAACATAAAAATATCTTGACTTGCGTGTACATTGTTGAGTTTCCTATGAAGGTGAACCTCCCTACTGTCTGCTTGAGCACACAAAACCAGCATCACAGACGACAATCACACAAAACAAGCCTCGCAGACGACGTAACCAGAATACACACGTAGACGGCGACCAGATAACGTTATAAAAAAAAGTTTCAATCAGTAAAAATAAGATTTTTTTTTGTTATACATGGTAATAAATTATCCAAAATTAATACAATTGCTGGTAGCAGATATATAGCTCAAAATCATGATATTATATGAGGCAGTTTTAAACATACCATTTAATGAAAGAAACCAAGCTCTTATGATTACTGTAAATATTGTCAACAAACATCGAGTGATCAGAAAAGCTCACCTAGAGCATTATGCTCTCAGGTGAGCTAAGGATACAAAGCTGACTTTGAGCCTATGACTCTAGTGAGCTAATACAGAATACATTTAATAACCTTTCTGTTCCGCACTGGTGCCATCCCTTGAAACGAGGCTTCAACCAATAACTGAGTAACCTAATCCCAAAACATGCTACAGTAGAATAGACACGTGCTGAGAGGGACAACTGCAACATACACATACTAATATTTGTCTCTTGTAATTCCTTTTAGAATGACATATGTCGTTAATATATTATTTGTTTTTATACTGTATTATATAATTGTAAGCTTAGGTCGAAGGTTCGAGTCTTGCTCACTCCAAAAACTTTATGTGAGAAAGTTTGCCAGTTACTTGCTGAGAAGGACGATGGTTCTGCTTGTAGTCATACCAAGGTCTTTCTCCATCAATAAAAACTGGATATGCCATATAACATTTCATGTGTTGAAACCTCCATTCCAAATTAAACTGTTCATATATTATATGTGGCAGTTTTAACCAAAGTGTGGAAAGCTCTGTGAGTCACAATTGTTGTTACTTTAACCAGTGCTTCAGTAGAACAGAAGCAACAAGAGTACATATATAGATTTGTAATGTTTCAGGATGACCATACAACAAATAGAGGGAAACTATTATTTAAGAATGTGACATAAGACGAGAAGAATGTACTTAACTTCAACTTCTAGTCTGTATATCTTCCAACACAACCAACCATCTGCCACGACAAATACTACATTACTGCTGGGGACCAGTCTCACATCACAGGGTGCCAACCTACTAAAATAGTTAATATCATTTAAATATCTTGCATTTATACTCGCATGGCCAGTGCTAAAATGGATAAATAAAACAAACTTAATGAGAAAAAGGAAATTAAATTAAATTAAAAAAAAGTCCAAAGTATATAAAGCAAACTTCCTTAAGTGGCAAGGTGTACAACTAGGGTATCTAATATATTATTCATTTTTTATACTTCAGAAAAAGTAAACAAATAACCTATCAGAATATCATTTTATTTTGAAGAAAAAATCACAATGAAAACGGGCCGCTGTGCAATGTGTATGAGAATGAGTAGAGAACAGGATATTGTAATACTCACCATCTGAAGCAAGTTATGTACTGTCACCATTTCGGTTTTAACTGCCAACCAAACACAGACCAGTCTGCAATCAACTCCTAAAAATAAAATGTTTATTCAAGTTTTTATTTTAACATATATGGTACTGTTCAACTTATTTAGATGCTGTATCAGACTGTGAATCGAGATTTGACAAATTATCACTACATTTTCTTGGTTAATACGCTGTGTACTTCTAAATATACGGGCGTAAAAGTAGTCCCTATACAATATACATGGAAGTGTGTTTGTATCAACACATAATGGCTACTTTTAAATATAGATATATTATAAATATACATGAACGGTACAGGTGCGGAGTATTTGCGGGTGTGTGTTGCATTCTCCCATTTCAGTATAAGCAGCGACGAATATATTTTAACACTAAAAATGGGTTTCAGGCTAGCCAGCTTTGAACAACCAAACTTTATCTATAAGCGGATGATATACGTTCCCTCCCCGACGGCTGGTTAATTTTCCAATTTGTAACAATTTGTTTTGTGACAAAAAATAATAACATAAAAATATCTTGACTTGCGTGTACATTGTTGAGTTTCCTCTGAAGATGAACCTCCCTACTGTCTGCTTGAGCACACAAAACCAGCATCACAGACGACAATCACACAAAACCAGCCTCGTAGACGACGTAACCAAGGATACACACGTAGACGGCGACCTGATAATGTTATAAAAAAAAGTTTCAATCAGTAAAAATAAGATTTTTTTATGTTATACATGGTAATAAATTATCCAAAATTAATACAATTGCTGGTAGCAGGTATATAGCTAGCTATCCGGTCGATGCTTTTTTAATGTATTCATGAATGTAAACGCGTTTTTTTGTTATCTTTGTATAAAGTGTTTATGGGTAGACCCTATTGTACACATTACAGCAATAAAAGTATGTTTAAATCAACATATAAATGACAGACAGTGTTGAAACGTTGGCAGCTGTGGCAGACAAGTTCGAATCAGGAATCGGCAATGTAGTCTAGACTTCCTTTTATGTACACAAACGTCGGGGAAATACACAAACATTATTAAACTAAATGAAAACGATACAAATTTGTAATAAAACATTACATAAAACAAGAGAAAAGCACACTATAACTCACGCTACCGCCCAAAATCCAATGTTAAAACACCTCCTTCCAGTAAGAATTCACAGTACAAAATGACGCGGGCGGTGCCTCGTCAATAGTCGGATGTGCTGTCATGTGACTTTTGACCAATGAAATGTAATCCGGAAAATTACGAGGGTTTTTTATTAGTCAAAACGTTTCCCGCGATAAGTATCACGTGATGCAATTAACTTTGAGTGAATTGATTTTTGGTTAAGTCAAAAACTAGTCTAGGTGCGAAAACATGACAAAGCAATCTGATTACTTAATTTCGCCATGTATTGATAGTGTAAAGTGTAAAGAATGAAGAGTTTAAGCTGCCAATTTGTGTTATTTTGATAAACACATGTCTGCGCATTATAGACACAGTTTAAATGCAATCTTAATACCCTCCGAGGTCACCTTTTTAATAAAGAATGTACTTGTAATACATATTCTCAGAGGCTTACATTTTTGTTTTAAGATACCGTGAAATATATCCGTCTATCCATTATGTCTCTGGTCTATCTTTATGGAAAAGCGGGCCCAGTTACCCCAGTCGGTAGCGCATCTGACTATCAACCCAAGGGTCGTAGGTTCGAATCCCCGCCCAGTATTCGTGATGATTGATGTTTCATTGCGTCTCATTGCCATTTGTCTCTCACCACTGATTCAAGTGGGATAAGTTATCAGTTACTTGCGGAGATGGGGGTACTGGTCAACCTTCCAGTACCCCAGGAAAGAGTGGTAAGGTTGAATAATCGTCTGCCAGCCATCGATGACATAAAAAGACGCTTACAGTTCAAACAACAAAGAAAGCTTTATAAAAAGTAATAAAACACATATACATGGCAGTAAATTATATGTTATTCATGTCAAATTACTGTTCAGTAAAGGACGAGCGGTTCCGAAACGAACGAAATAAATAAAAATATAAAACTTACCAAAAAACGGTAAAACACGTTTCTGGGAATGGTCTTCAATACAAACAGAACTAATGGCGCTGCAATCGTGAAACATTGGGTATTTCCGTATCCTCCGTATAATACACTATTGCGTAGCATAAAGGCCGAGGTGATCAGATTGATGACGCTGTTGTATGGTGTCAGCGTCGCGACGCTTTTAACGCGGCGGTGTCTTTTTGGACAGTATTTTAAGCTCTGTCGCACTGGAGTATGGGTGGCCCCAACCCGTTTGCTTTTTATGTGAAGTATGCAATAAAATATGTTTAAACTAAACTGGAATATCTTACCATAGACATAGAGTATGATACACCACCCAGTCACATTATACTGACACCGGAGAGGCCCTCCCGGGGGGGTTTGGAGATCTGGAGAACATGGCCATTTATTTTCAGAGATCTGGGAAAAAAAAGTACCTAATTTGATTAATTTTATCAGACACATATAAACAGAGATAGGCAACTTGAGGCACTTGTCTAAATTTCAGATGGCACATTTTGGCTTTTTCTAGTTTAGTTTTAACTTATTTATTTAACTTCGATTTTGAAACGAGTTCTTACGACTTAGACAAATCACACTCGAAGTCTTCCTGGGTATAACCAGTACTAAGCATATGTGGAATATGTGTCTTGCTCAAGGACACCACACATAGTCGTGGCGAAGGATTGAAATACCCACGACCCTCCGATCACGGGTTCGGTGCTTTACCACTAGATCACGTGGCGTTTTCTAAATCATGGAAACACACATCCTCCAGAATCAAACAACATAATTTTGTGATTATGGTATAAAAAAAAAAGGGTTTGATTTGGGAGATTATTTTTTTCTTTTTTAAATTTAAAGAAATAAAGAATTTTACGCTTAAAGTTTTTTTGTGTGATCGTTTTCTCTTTTTTAGCCCATTTTTGAAATAAGAAAAACGACTTCAATAAATATCAATATGAAACTTTCGCCACCGATGGAAAACTTACTGTTACATCTTTCTACTTAATATTTCTATTTTATTGTGTTTTGTTTAAACGTACATGGTATTTGTTAAATCAAGACTACCGTTTTTTTTGTTTATTTCGATTTTAATCCGTAATAATTTAAATTCAGAAGAAAAATATTAAATAATTGATAACTGGAATTTGTCATCATTTTTATCAGCTTTACTTTTGCACCAAAATTGTTAAATTCAGACCAAGATTCGAAGAGTTATTATAGAAATACTAAAAGTACCGTGGACTTTATATTGCTATTAGCCTGCCAGTCTCTGTAATTAAGTCACTGATTTTATGTATAATTTTTATACTTGATCATAATTTACTTTTAAAATGAGATCTCAACTGGTTGAAACAGCTTTTGACAGCTTTGGACGTTTCTTACGTGTTAGTCTGGGGCCCTGCATAGTGCATATCAAAGCACGTTTTCGAACGATTTTTATATTTTTTTATTTGATCGTCCTCTACGTGCATACTCCATTCGCTTTTTAATGGGTGGATTTTTCAGCACCGATTTCAGTGCGGGAGCCAAAACACTCATATTGATTAAAATATGTAATATCATTAGCAAAAACTCTTACCGGTTGTTAAAAAAACACTTTATATATGTCCATAACGTAAAAATATCCACAAAACCGCACATTAAACACTTAAATAACTTAGTTTTTACATACAATCCTACTGTCAAATCGTTTTTGACAGTTATCACGTGACGCGCACCGTCCAAGCGTCATAGCGATTTGAATAGAAACACTGTGATGGAAGCTCTACGCGGTAAATTGGAAAGGCAATACTTATCAGGGTAGGCAAATACGCAATTATGTTTTGAAAAAGTAACATTTCCTGTCACAGTGTGTATTCATATTAGACAAACCAATACTTGTGTTTGTGTTTTGACCAAAAAAAAAATATTCATCACTATTAAAGTTTAATAAATATTATGTGTGTAAGCAGAAATGTTGCTTGTACTTTACAAGTAGAAAACGGATAAGATAGTATAGCTTTCTTATGGATCTTTTTCACTTGTAATTTAATGTATGACTACCATGTTTACTGTGAACAAAATAGTGTTTAAACGTAATGCTGCCTGTATACTTCCTTTGGCAAATAATGCAGCCACACACATGCCATTGTCTTTCTCCGTATTGCTTCGACTTTGCAATATCCGTTATTTTCATTTTTTTATCGTCTGCTACCGTTTTCATTAGTGATCTTTTGTAAGTGTATTATGAGATCGACATAATGTTGTCCAGTACGGCCACCCATTCCTACCTCCTGCCAATATATCCTAAAACACTTTAAGGAGCTCATCAGTTAATAATAATATCTACGTCAGGTTTATATACTTCCATGCCGAAAGTTAAGCGTGTGTTCATAAATCTCTGGTAATCTTTTATCATAACCGTTGAACGTATAGTAAAAGAGCAAAACTTAATTTTCAAAAGATATCTACATGCGCCAATAGTACACAATGAAATGTGTTTACCATATTAACTTATGTAAAACGTTAAGCCGATGTCAAATCCTTGATGCATACGTGACTATTGAAAATAATCTTGTATAGTACTAATGGATTATGGTCAACGATACACTTATTAGCTCTAAATTGGTATAAATCCATATTGCAACTGGAAAAAATATTGCTATAGCTTCGTCAGGGATCTGTGGGTTGAGAAATGCAATGCTTCAAGCACGGTTCTATGGTTAGAAATTGAATGATACATACGTTATTCATTATTTAAAATCAACATTAGGCATTCACAATATAAGAAACTTGTTTTACTGTTAGCTTATGACAATTCACATTCCAACAACAATTTAATATACTGTCAATTAGTTAGAATCATTAAAAAAATGTGTGGCCGATACATACGATATTAATTAGTTGAAAACTTAGCAATAAATACCCGAACAGTCGCAGCTTGTCACCAAATGTTGTTCAGACGGACATAATTTAAAATAATGAAAGCTGCTGAATATTATTGTATTTGATCACACCCCACTATAAATGGCAGACATATCTGGATATTCATGTACAGACTTAAGTATCAACGGTTTACAAGAACACTAAACTGTTGTATGCATTCACATGTCCTTTCCACCAATATACGCGGTGTTGAATACACGCACATCCGTTATAGTCTAAAGAGAAACAGAGTACTTGGATAGTTAACGTTTATATTCTTATTTTTCGACGCCCATACTTTAATTGACTTGTGAGTGTTTACTTTTGCAAATATTTCACTAATCCCAGCTCTGTGCGCATATACGAGAAAATACGCGTCTGAAAGCAAACATTTAAACAAGTTGATTTAATCAAATTTATTCCGTTTATGTGGGGGTGGGGTGCGGGTAATAAAATATTACAAATTACAAAATATATATCATAAGACAGAATAATGTTTTCTTTTCTTATTTGTCTATAACCCACAGAGATATGGAGCGCTTGGTCCAGCGGTAGAGCACCGAACCCATGATCGGAGGGTCGTGAGTTCGATCCTCCGCTACGGCTATGTGTGGTGTCCTTGAGCAAGACACTTTTTCCGCATATGCTTTGTTCTGGTTCTACCAGAGATAGACATCTCTGGTTCTAACCAGAGATAGACATCTCTGGTTCTAACCAGGAAGACTTCGAGTGTGATTTGTCTAAGTTGTAAGAACTTGTTTCACAATCGAAGTAAAATAAATAAGTTTAAACTAAACTAGAGATATACAAGTCCTTGCTATAACCCATATATTTCTCTCTGTAAATTTTTCAATTTAAATCTTGTTTTTTTTATTTATTCTTCAGCAGTAACAAAACACTAAATCATAATAATATTCATTAAAATAATTATAGATTTTAAACTAAAAACATGACGAAATATCGGACAGAAGAAAACTTTCTCATTCCTCTGTAACCCATATCGCTCACTCCGCCGAAGTTCCGATTTCGCATGTACATGTTTCCACCCAGTAGCTCGGATCTAGCTCGCATCTAACTCCACTTGTGTAAAAATGGCTGCTAAATGACAGCGAAATAATGTAAATTCGAATGTCTTGGTCATATTCACCGTCTATCAAACTACAGAGGACAGTTTTTTTGCATAGCACGCATTTATTATTCATTATTTTATCAATAAAAATCAACGTTTTAAGGAATTAACGATTATTTACGCAGTATTTGCCTTCGAAAAAATCGTATGTATGTGGTCTAATTTTCCACTTGGTTTTGTTCGAATGGAAATAAGACGTAAAGGGGCTAGTCTCACCCCTATTACGGCGATTAAATGAGACTAGGGCCCTGCACAACTTCATCCCATAATCGTATGTACCCGAAATAAATTTTGGATGGTAATTCCGAACAAAGATATATTTACAGTACTTGATGAGTAAAGGCGGAATAGTGCAGTGGTTAATATCGTCGATTTCGGATCGGAAGGACTGGTGATCAATCCCACCCGGCATCTTCTTTTTTTTATTAGATCGTGTTTACACAATAAAGTCAATTATTTATGTGTATTTATAATTTTTTTATGTGTATTTATTGCCTTTTGTAAATTAACCGTTCAGCTGTTAAATATTTTTGTCTCCTCTGTCCTTCCATCGATATATTATTTGGCTCTACATGCCAAAGGCCAGCAGGGCTTATGTCGTGGTAAATTGTCCATCGTCCATCCGTTAACCTTTTTCTTGTAGAAGCTATAGCATCCCCCACATTTTTCAAAGAATCTTATCAAAACTCGCACATCATGTATATAACCACAAACTCAAGTTCTTGAACCAGCGTGCTTGAACCACAAATGCTGCCTGCCACAGGGCTTACAAGCACATTTTTAAGGAAACTTAAAAAACACCATTTCTCTGAGAAAGTTCAAGCCATAGACCATAGATATTTTAAACAAGGAAAAGAAGACAGTACATGGATTTTCCTTATTATGATGATGTGTAAATAATAATAGAGAATATTATAGTAGACGTTTTACTTAAGGAAACACTATTTGGTACTTTCAGGGAACAATGTTTAAAACTTTTGGAGATCTAGGGAACAGTGGAAATACTTTTAGAGATCTGGGGAACATGGACAAAATACTTTGGGGGAACTTTGGCAAATACTTTTGGAGATCTGGGGAACAATAGGCATTACTTTAAGAGATCCAGAGAACAGGGACCCCCCACTCCTTGGGAGGGCCTCATCAGACGAGCTGACCAGACCTAAAACTATTCTCTAAATGGTGAGCGCCAAACAAAAAAGCTTCTAGTACCATTTTCAAGTATCTAATATAACCCCGGCGATCGGGGATCGAATCCGTGCACGACCTACTGCAGTCGGACGCTCTACCCACCCCTAGACGGTATCAACTGTGGTTTAGAAAGAATGAAGAATTAAGGATCGAACGAACGTACGAACACGTTAGGCTGACCAGCAAAACAAGTTAAAAATGACGCCTATTGGGGGGAAAAATAGGATTACACTCCGTGTATACAATTTAACAAGTTAAACTTCTCAGAATGTATGCTGTCTGAAGCTAAAACACTGGTACCTACAGAATTACAGAGTTTCAGCAAATCGTCTGCCAACACAACACCAACACGAAATCATGACAAATAACGTTATCCATCGTGCTGTCATGTCTTCGACCCACCAACACAAAAACTCAATAAATAAAGTATTTGTCTTGTTTTCGTGTCGGCGAGGCGAAGACACAATAACAAGGCAGCACGTAAAATAAGACACCATTATGATGCATTTATACCCGCAAATATGACAGCTCCGGATCGTCTAATCGCCGAGTTTTCATGAAAACTGTGTCGAGTTTTTGCACCGACAACAAGCCAACACGACATGTTAGAAATCGCCATCAATATGATGAATACCCCCCGAAGAATGTCTTGTGTGTGTGTGTGTGTGTGTGTGTGTGTGTGTGTGTGTGTGTGTATCTATGTATGGATGGATGGATGTTATGGTGTGTGTGTGTGTGTGTGTGTGTGTGTGTGTGTGTGTGTGAACAGACATGTTGGAAGTTACGGGGTCTCTGTATAAAACAGTGTTCTGGGGTTTAGTTGGGAACTTACTTTTTATATATACGGTTTATATATATATACCCCGCATTTCGGTCCCAGAACACTTTTCAGTGTCTCTGTGTGATCTTCCCATCGTATCCTCATTCCTCACAACTCCAACAGCACAACACTACAAAGTGTTCTCACATAGAGCCATGCTGCAGCACAGCTAAAATGAATCAAACCCACAACATTCCAGATAGCAGTGTTTTTAATGCTACCATTAGGCAACACAGGCAGTTGGTATTGGAATTGCTGCCAAGATTGATTTTTTTACTGTCTAGATTCATCATGGGGAAAACTCACAAGCTACTCAGTATTCTTGAATAAAGTTTTTATTTTTAGCTACTTTGCATAAACTTAAATTAATTTCTAAAGTAAACTCCCATATTAGAGAACAATATGTCATACAATTCAGCAATTCTAAACCATTTCAAAAAATAAATATGTCAAATTTATTAGGCCATACCAAGTTAATTCATTTTTAGCATCATTTTGACTTATCATATGATTTCAAATTATCAAATGTATAGGCTTTTCTTATTTCATACAGTATGAAAGTGTTTTTGATACTACAATGTGGTGAAAGTAATACTTCTACTCAATGTTAGAAAGAGAAAAGTGGTTTTCATTGCATGTTAACACTGATCCAAGGTTGCTTTTTCCATTTGAAATTTTCTCTAAAAGCTATCAGATTCTTTTTGTACACTGTTTTCTTTTCAGCTGAAAATATTATTAAAACCTATTCACTCTAGGATGCTAAACACAAAATGAACTTGATATGGCCTTACAAGAAAAAAACATTTTACCTGAATCAAAAAAATGGAATAAAAAGTATTATCTGAATTTATACCCAACCCACCCCGGAAATGAACCTTAACGGCCCCTGCAAATTAATAATTACAACCGAAGGTCGGAGAAAAAATATTTTAGATTCTCATCCCCCACCCTCCCACAAAAAAAAAAAAACACGTTTTTTTTTTTGGATTAAATCTGCAACTACAATGAATGATAATAAAAAAATATAATGATGTGTTGAATATGAGCAAACTAATGTATGGTTTACTTCATATTGTTTTTCATAATCCGGATAAAAATCTTAATATTTTTTTCTCTGGCCTAATAATGAAGTAAATTACAACCAATTTCAGAATGACTAGTTTTCTTAATTTGAATCTTAATATATAAAACACATAACAGAACCACATGGCTCATGTGTGACTTGGTTTTGTGGTTAAAATGGAGTATTTATTAAGTTGGAAAAGAAATATGTTAATCTTTGGTAAAAATATTCAGCTGAAGTGATCAAAATATGGAAAGAATTTTTAGGCAGACATTCATTATTTGAATTATGAAAGAATTAATGAAACTACTGTTGTTGGACTTATACTGTATAATGTAAATATTGAACAATTCCAGTGATGTCATTTTACTGATGTAAATATCAGGTTTTCCTGGATAATTATATAATCAAAAACATGAATCTGTTACCCGACACAGATATATATGTTCTTTTCACAAAGGCAGAGAGCACCCCAAGGTGGAGCAATATCTAATGCCTGAATGTTAGGACTTAACATAACATGATGACTGATCTAAGTCTTGAAAAGTTTCATTAAAATTCTTAAAAACTGTTGGAGAGCTGTGTTTGAAAGGTTAGCTTCTTATCTAGGTAAATGTGAGAAAAATAACAAAGGGCCGTAACTCCAGACTCAAAAGTAAAAAAAAACACAAAAAAACTCGTGGGATGGCTACTGAATTACCTTTTCATAAACCCCAAATCATAATAAGATGCAATAACAAGAGAAAAATGCTAAAAAGATGAAAAACAAATTTAAAAGTTGCAACATCAAAGGAAAAATTACAAACAAGAGCGCTGCGGAGTGATTGCCAATGCTCGTCTGTTTTACAATGTAGGTCAATATACATATGCTATTGTCTCTGGCAACATGTGTACCAAGTTACAGTGAAATATCTTGTACGGTTTTAAGTTTATGACAAATGTTAGTTTTTGCATGACGACACAGTCAGGGTGATCACAACAGCTTGAAATTTTTCTTTGAAAAAAGACAAGCTAAAAAAATAAACTTAAGATTGAGTGACAAAATAATTGTCTATTTGACACTTGTCTGTCTGACACTTAGTGAACAAAACTTAAAAGAACTAGATATATCACAGTTGTGATTAATACCCCAAGATGGACACAGAATTGCGGTAATATAGACAAAGTAAAGGACAGTGTTATTAAGCCTGATGAAAAGGTGAAGGGAACATAAAGTTTCTCGGGATTCAAAAGGTCTGAATGAATGAATAGGGTTTTATGGCGTACCAACACATTATAGGTTATTCGACGCCAACAGGAAGGAAGATTCCAGGTTCACTCTACATGTACAAAAACAACAAATTTACATACAGATTAAAAAAAATACATCAATAAATGAATATGCAGAATGAACCTAGAACCTTGATACCTGCAGAACTGCAGAGTTTCAGCAAATTCTATCGTATTACTCAATTTGTCGCTTCTTACGACATGCATAAGTACAGTGATCCTATTCTTGCCATTACTCATGGCTCCCTGGAACCACACAGGGGTTGATAATTGAACCACAAGTGAACATGACAAAAAATGATTAAATAAACATGAACATTTTGCTCCTACTGGGAACTGTTTGATGATACTATAACAGTTTAAAGATGCGTAGTGATACACTGCAACAAATGGGCAGAATTGTCAAAAATGAAGGGATGCCATTAAACCATCGAAATTGTGAAAAAGCAACCTGGTCAACCCCATGTTTTTTTCTGCATATTTGGACCAACAGAGGACTATCTATGGGAATAAGGCACTTTTAGAACCATTGGTAATGTATCCAGTGTTCCAGAAGTGCATGTCTCTATATGTAGAACAGTACAAAATTAATTGGTGTGTGAGACGTAATACAGGTGAAATATTAGAATATCCAGAACATATTAGTTAACACAAGCTATTGTATTAAGTTATGACAAATCATGTTAAAGTTTTTGTATCACGGCAACACAGACGATACCAGGGTGATCACAATAGCCAGACTTTTTTTTCTTCAAAAAATAAAAGGCGAGCTAAAGACATATAATTTGACCTGCAGATTATCTCAGTAGAAACAGCGGACCTTCAGGATAGGGCCAATTTTGACCACAGAGATATTATTTGAACAATCTTTGTATCTTAGCTCTCTGAATTACGGTTGTAGACAAGAAGTTTTTGCATGGCAACCGGAGTTCTGCATGGAATATGAACAATTTTGAAAGGGGACCACTCAAGGAACATCCCTGTTTTTGACAAGCAGTTTGGGAGTAAATCGAGGGTTCAGCACAAAACTGCCGTAACTCCATTTTTCAAAATTGTTCAGGGAGAAGGAAAAAACTTGATTTATTTGTTTTTTTTATATATGTCAAGTGTTTTAACATAAAACTGCATTATATGATTTTTTTTAAAACCATTATGATTTTTTTTTAAAACATTTAACACAAAATATGATTCTGATAAAAAAACTGACTTACTACAGTTTTCTGATTCAAATGTTAGTTTTCATTGGAAGGAACAAATATGCAACACTGTAGTAACTTGACTTACGACAGTATTCCACATCATATAATATGAATTCTAGAAAAATATTTCATACAACACTGTAGCACCTTTATTTCTACCATTATTAAATGAGAAAGATGTTTTAACCAACTACATGTATATTTATGATGAGTAGAGCCATACAGTATAACTGTATTACAATACAGTACAACCTTCTCACAAGTACTGTGATAAAAGTCAGCATAAAACTAAAACAGTCACCAAAACTAGAACATTGCATGAACATGTAAAAATGTTATTTCTTAAACATACTTGACAAGTGGTACACTAAGTTTCTTTGAAGTCAAATGACCTATTATAGTCTTGTTTAAATTGTTTTGTGTATTTAGGCATCCACAATTGAAACTGTTACCAACGCATTTCCAAGTTGTGTTGTCTTCACTTTATTGACATCTGTCTACTTTAGAACTTGTGTGTTAAAGCCGTGGAACATAACATTTTGCTTTTTCCCAGGATAATGTTATTAATCTTGCTTCGAATAACAGCTACTGATCTTTCCTTTAAACTGTGATATTTGCTTATGGCACATTTGATTTCCTGTGTACTGGCGTTTCTTTTTTCTATAATCTGTACTTTAAATGCTTTCACCAAATCATTTTCTTCCTCCATGGTCCATCGTTTCCTCTTCAAGCCTGCAAACAACATGCCAGACATTATTCATGGTATTGTACACAGATCTATCTAAATGTGTTAGCAAATTTGTGAATTAAAATCTGTGCTGAGAGTGTCAATCAAAGTGAAATCAGATCTAAGGAGTATGAAGCATTCATATAGACACAAATTTTACTTTTTTTTTCAGAAATGAAAACTATAAAATATACAATCAAATACCAGAATATTGACAGTATTATACCATGAAGCTGAGTTAAAGCCCATGTGGTTAAATCACTACATACTGGAATCTGTACCATAAATTATTCACAAACATAAAATGCTTAAGTATTGATTATTTCAATAAGGGATCTGCCGATGCCGAATGTCCCCCCCCCCCCCCTCGGCACTTTCGAGGTTTGACGGCACATTGACACCATGTCAACATAGACCATACGTATCTTTATTTCAAGTCTGAAGTCAATTCCTTTATGCATTACAACAATATGAGCAGTTTGTGAAAGTGAGACGGACAGACAGACGGATGGACAGAGAGGTGATCCTTTTCTGTCGCTCGCTACTTCTTGCGGGCGACACAAAAAATAAATAATACCTTTACGTGCAGATTGTTCAGGTTGTGACTCTTGGTCTGGATCAAGCGGATGTTCTGCGCCAGTGGAACATAACATTTTGCTTTTTCCCAGGATAATGTTATTAATCTTGCTTCGAATAACAGCTACTGATCTTTCCTTTAAACTGTGATATTTGCTTATGGCACATTTGATTTCCTGTGTACTGGCGTTTCTTTTTTCTATAATCTGTACTTTAAATGCTTTCACCAAATCATTTTCTTCCTCCATGGTCCATCGTTTCCTCTTCAAGCCTGCAAACAACATGCCAGACATTATTCATGGTATTGTACACAGATCTATCTAAATGTGTTAGCAAATTTGTGAATTAAAATCTGTGCTGAGAGTGTCAATCAAAGTGAAATCAGATCTAAGGAGTATGAAGCATTCATATAGACACAAATTTTACTTTTTTTTTCAGAAATGAAAACTATAAAATATACAATCAAATACCAGAATATTGACAGTATTATACCATGAAGCTGAGTTAAAGCCCATGTGGTTAAATCACTACATACTGGAATCTGTACCATAAATTATTCACAAACATAAAATGCTTAAGTATTGATTATTTCAATAAGGGATCTGCCGATGCCGAATGTCCCCCCCCCCCCCCCCTCGGCACTTTCGAGGTTTGACGGCACATTGACACCATGTCAACATAGACCATACCAAATGCTCCTTATTGCCATGTATCTTTATTTCAAGTCTGAAGTCAATTCCTTTATGCATTACAACAATATGAGCAGTTTGTGAAAGTGAGACGGACAGACAGACGGATGGACAGAGAGGTGATCCTTTTCTGTCGCTCGCTACTTCTTGCGGGCGACACAAAAAATAAATAATACCTTTACGTGCAGATTGTTCAGGTTGTGACTCTTGGTCTGGATCAAGCGGATGTTCTGCGCCAGTGGAACATAACATTTTGCTTTTTCCCAGGATAATGTTATTAATCTTGCTTCGAATAACAGCTACTGATCTTTCCTTTAAACTGTGATATTTGCTTATGGCACATTTGATTTCCTGTGTACTGGCGTTTCTTTTTTCTTTAATCTGTACTTTAAATGCTTTCACCAAATCATTTTCTTCCTCCATGGTCCATCGTTTCCTCTTCAAGCCTGCAAACAACATGCCAGACATTATTCATGGTATTGTACACAGATCTATCTAAATGTGTTAGCAAATTTGTGAATTAAAATCTGTGCTGAGAGTGTCAATCAAAGTGAAATCAGATCTAAGGAGTATGAAGCATTCATATAGACACAAATTTTACTTTTTTTTTTCAGAAATGAAAACTATAAAATATACAATCAAATACCAGAATATTGACAGTATTATACCATGAATCTGAGTTAAAGCCCATGTGGTTAAATCACTACATACTGGAATCTGTACCATAAATTATTCACAAACATAAAATGCTTAAGTATTGATTATTTCAATAAGGGATCTGCCGATGCCGAATGTCCCCCCCCCCCCCCCCGGCACTTTCAAGGTTTGACGGCACATTGACGCCATGTCAACATAGACCATACCAAATGCTCCTTATTGCCATGTATCTTTATTTCAAGTTTGAAGTCAATTCCTTTATGCATTACCACAATATGAGCAGTTTGTGAAAGTGAGACGGACAGACAGACGGATGGACAGAGAGGTGATCCTTTTCTGTCGCTCGCTACTTCTTGCGAGCGACACAAAAAATAAATAATACCTTTATGTGCAGATTGGTCAGGGTGTGACTCTTGGACTGGATCAAGCGGATGCTCTGCGCCAGTCTCTTGGTATGGTTCAAGCTGATGTTTCGCGCCAGACTCTGGTTCAAGCTGATGTTCCACGTCAGACTCTGGTTCAAGCTGGTGTTCCACGTCAGACTCTGGTTCAAGCTGATGTTTCGCGCCAGACTCTGGTTCAAGCTGATGTTCCACGTCAGACTCTGGTTCAAGCTGATGTTCTGCATCAGACTCTGGTTCAAGCTGATGTTCCACGTCAGACTCTGGTTCAAGCTGATGTTCTGCATCAGACTCTGGTTCAAGCTGATGTTCCACGTCAGACTCTGGTTCAAGCTGATGTTCTGTGTCAGACTCTGGTTCAAGCTGATGTTCTGCGTCAGACTCTGGTTCAAGCTGATGTTCCACCTCAGACTCTGGTTCAAGCTGATGTTCCGCGTCAGACTTTGGTTCAAGCTGATGTTCTGCGTCAGACTCTGGTTCAAGCTGATGTTCTGTGTCAGACTTCTCTTCTTCGTCCACCTGGTAAATTGGCACTGACAAATCTGTATAACATAAAAAAAAGAAATCAGAATATAAATCAGTTTTTATTTTCTTCACTTTCCACATTTTAACTTCCTCCAATTTCTTCTTTTTAATTATTTCATGACTTATACTGAATTTAAAATGAATGTCTGAAATGTACATTGTCTGTTTTAAGGTAGTTTGCGGCATTCCTGGCCGATTTTTGACATCTCTCCAAAATTATCAATAACCGGTACACGTGTACTATAAAGTCTCAGCTTTTGTTTAAGCTTCTTTTTTTTTTAAATTTGTACCACAGTTTCTCGTTAACAACGCCCCCTAGCGGTACGTATTTTTATGACGATTTTTGCCGGTTTTTTTTCTCATAAAATAGTCAACATTAACGCAAAATTGTTTTTGATGACATTTTTACATTACCAATTTTATTATCTGTGGGAAGAATATAACATTTACACAGATAAAATACAAATTATTTTACTTTCACATCTAATCATTATGACGGGGTTGGTTTAAACGTGGGTTTAAAAACAACACATTTTGAACGTTGACGCACGATTGCGCAAAAACGCGCAGGTACAAGTTCTTGAAACTTGCATATATTGAAATTTATTCATATTACTACAATAAAAAGAGGGGGTGTTCATGCTAGATTTTTCATAAATTCCAATTGAAAGTAAAATGAGATACTTAAAAACGCGCGACGTAAGAATGTGATTTTTGACACTGCCGTATTTCTATTATTTCATCATTTTGAATTAGATTGACAATTTATCAATTTTTCAAATTAACACCGATCGCGGCTTGTTTATATGTGAAATGTATGCCTATAAAACGTGATGCCAATTTAAAAAATTACTTGCAGTCGCACATCAGTATATAATGGGAAATGGGAAATATAAGAGCGATAAAAAAAATAAAAAAACAAACAAATCTACAATCGTTTCCACATACCAGATCAAACCAACCAGAGGAAGCTGATACTAGTTGTGATACTCTTTATACCGAAGCAAACGACCATAGTGCCAGCTGGAGGGACGGTAGAAGAATTGTGGAGCTGGGAATACTGGCAGATCTCTTAAGAGAATGTACATTTTGCAAAATGAGACTGCATTTAGATGAAATAGTACGAGAAATAAGATATGGACTTGGATCAATTCTGCATATTAAGTGCGAAAACTGTACAAATGAAAATGTGATCTTGACGGGAAAGAGGCACAGTTCAACAGGTGGAGAGAGATCCGCACGATGTTTTGATGTGAATACCAAACTTGCCGCAGGTAAATTATTAAAATATTTAAGTATCACCGTTATTACCCACTGTACATCCATTTACAAGGTGGCATCATATTGAGCCTATTTCCGTAAACATTAAAAGCTGTTGTCATATAGACTAGCGGAATTTATTTTTAGAGCGCATTTTTCAGCCAATATTTTAATAGTTTTATTTACCACTAATAGCTAGAACTGGTACATAATTTAGGTCCTATTGATTTTCTATATAAACTGTGTTCGTTATATCAAAATCACGAAAACAGTATGCTCAAACATGTGACCAAAATAATACACATCGACCATTCGAAGTAGATAGTTGGTTTGACTTTTATTATTTCTTCATTAAAGCAATGCTGAATGCCGGGGTAGGCGAGCTACAAGTCAACAACATACTAGCGGAGCTAAATATTCCCAGTATCCCCCATAAAACCTTGAAACAAAGGGAAAGAGAAATAGGTAGATGTTTTGAAGATGTTGCCAAAAATTCATGCAACCAGGCCCTTACAGATGAAATTCGGGCTATAGATCTTCTAAATGGAGTTGACAGGTATGTAGTTTTGTACATTGTGCCGTCTAAGTATATGTGTGTTTGTTTGGATATTAAGCGTCCTTTTTATGCGATCAGTTAACCTAACTACTATTACCCACTTGAACCAACGGTAAGAGACAAATGGCACTAAGACGCAATGTCGTATATCGATCATCACGGAGACGGTGGCTGGGTGGGTATTCGAACTCAAGTTCCATTAACACGGTTGTTTCCGTTATTTAACACAAAGACGAATAATATAATCAACCCCTCAAATAAAAGACATACATTTGTTAAAAGCAACACATCCACGTTTAAACTTTTTTAAAAAGTTTTTCAATTGAGTTGTGAGCACATTTCCCATACATAAATATATGGTCAGTGAGCTGTATATGTGCTAACAAACACTATCCAGAACGCTTTAGAATTATAAAAAAAGATGTCTAAATTATAAAGCGTGACAAACGCTTTATAAATTATTTTTATATTGCCGAGGATTCCAACTTGGCTTCAAATTGAATTATGCGAGTCGTATTAAAAAACTTCACGTTTTAGTGCGTAGTGTACTTTACCTGCCTTGAAAGTCATTTTGACAATTTTTTTGACTCGGGTGAGTTACACGCTTGTTTTATAAAGTGTTAGTCACGCATTATAATTTGGGCATCATTTTGTTCGGGATTATGTTTATATGCTCATATACAGCTAATTGATCATATGTTTGTATGGGAAATGTGCTCATATCTCAATTAAAATTTTTTTTTTAAAAGTTCAAACGTGGATGTGTTGCTTTAACTATGAACATTGTATAAATATTCATTGAAAAATAAAACTACAGTGTAAAGTATATAAGTTAAAATAATTTGTTCAAAACGATGACATATTAAAACATATCGCCCTCATATTTTAGTGAAAATCTTGTAAAGCCTGAAGTTTCAACTGACGGCGCATGGCAGCGAAAAGGGACGGATCATAACAACAACAGCTTATCAGGTATGGTTTATTTACTTTATTAAACAATATAGCAAACGAATACCATGGTAGAGAGAACTATAAACAATATACTAAACTTTATACAGATTCGGGCGTTACCAACGCTAGCAACAGATCATCAGACCATTCGGTGTTTTATTATGCCCAGAAGTTGCGATTAGTCATACGACATACAGAATATAAGTTTTCTACTTAAACGTAGATTGGTACCACATTTTAAGTATATAATTATTTGGTTTTAATCTAATTTATTTTAGCTCTATTGAAGAAAACTCAAAGCTCATGTTAACCGCTCTTGATCAACAGTACGTTTCCTTGATATATAATTAGTACTGAGTGATTTATAGGCACCGGGAATTAAACCTGCAACCTCCAACACCCTATCCACTACACTACGGCCATGTTTTTTACTGTTAGATTCAAATTATGGGTTTCCATTATATATTTATAATATTTTAATGAGGGTGTACTTTTTTCAGGACATGTAACCTTGGTAGGAAAATTGAAAAAGAAATGCTTAAGTTATAGCGTGGCCAGATAAACATGTAGAATATGTAAAACTGGTGAAAAACATCGTAGAACGCCCAAAGTTCATAATTGCTGCAAAAACTGGAGCGGATCCTCAAAGGCAATGGAACCATTTCTAACAATCAAGAGCTTGCTCAAATTAAAGGAAAAGGGGCTCAACATCAAGCGTCTCGCAATGGATGATGACACTACAACGTATGTCAGAGCGAAAAGATCACTCAATAATGACCTTGAAAAGGCGAGCGATAAGAACCATGTTATAAAAAATATGACGAATGAATTTTATAAAATCAAACAATCACATAATGAAATGTCACAGAAAACAGTAAAATACTTTACTAAATGTTTTTCCTATGCAATAATAAAGGGAACAAAGAAGGCATCAAATCAAATCTATCAGCCATAGTACCGCATGCATTTGGTTGCCATGACAGTTGCAACAATGAATGGTGCAACTTCATATTAGATAGTTACAGACATAAATCTTTACCACACGGTAAAGATTTGGTTGGAGATAGTTTAAAAGCAGATCTCGAGTCACTTTTCGCCAAGTACACAAGTGAAAGCATATCTGAAAAACTGTGTAACTTGAAATCATCTAACGCCAATGGAAATCTAAATCAGATGATAGCTAGGAAAGCGCCCAAAGCATAACATTTTTCAGGATCAGAAAGCTCAGACTTTAGAATAGCTGCTGCAGTGTCGCAAAAGAATGATGGTCATTCTTATCTAGTTAAGGTATGTACAACTTACTTTCAAATCTATATATATTTGAGCAGATGTGCGTGCACTCGCACAATATACAATGTGAGCATTTTTTTCTATTCTTTTATCGTATAATTTGTATCAATTATAATAAGTATTCATAATATCATGAAGAACAATAAGAAGGAGGAAGAATAAGGGAATAAGATAAGAAAAAGGAAGGAGAAAAGAAAAACCTAAGAAGAAACGAAAATGAAGAAGAATAAAACAGAAATAAAAAGAACAAATAGAAGAAGAAGACAGAAAAGAAAGAAAGAAAAGAAAAGAAAGAAAGAAAGAAATCACACTGACATAATGAATATTTTTTTATTATCTACAGGTAAACGAGAACCGTAATCTTTCACCGGGGAAGTTTACGTTAAAGAGACTGAAATGTCTCGACGCATTACGAGAATCTCGCACAAAGATAGATGGAACCATGAAACAGAAGAGACGCTGATTGCAACTGAAAGAAGAACGTAGAATGCAGCTAAAAACACGCAAAGTTGTGTGTGGTCTAGTGGTAAAACGTCAGCCATTTGACCTAGAGATCAGGGATTCGATCCTGGGTCTGAATAACTTTTATAATCGATTTAATTTGAACTGTGTTATTAATTCTGCGATCAACTCAATTTGTATCTACTTATATTTCTAAAATGTTTGTATTTAATATTGATATGCATTTTGCATGTGCCTTATGTATTTGATTATGTATTTATATATGTTATTTATGGTGAAAAGCTTTTGTAATGCTTAAGCCAAAATAAAAGAATGTTCTGTTCTGTTCTATATTTTCTTTTCTGATAATGTCTGTAATATTTGTTCTGTTGTTTACTTGTAATACTGGTTTTAATCAGCTTAACATCTGTCTTAGGTATTGGTTTGGAAAACAATGCTGTCGATGATATGATAGAGGAGATACCAGCAGCACCATCCACATTGCAGACACGTCTGTCAGACAACAACGGGGACCACTCATTAATAGTCTTTGATTTGGAAACAAATGGGTAAGGTATGTATCTATTTAGCAATAATTCCGTTATCTTAGGATCAGCAGGTTAATTGTAATTACCTTATATTTACTTTAAATCACATAAATCAATATGATATTTAAAATACAAACGTATTCCCTTTCCATGTTACACCTGTCAAGCAGATACATTGGACACAAATGATGCTAATTTTATGGCTTTTTATTAAACTTTGGTACATAATTGAGGACCAGCCACTTCACCAATCCTTGAAAATCCTGGATTATCAGTATAGTAAAACCAGTGTAAGTGGTCACCTCTATTAAGCAGTCACTTGTCTTAAGCAGCCATATTTTTTATTTCCAATCTCTATACTTAAAGAACAAATAACCTATATTAAGCAACAACCAGTCTTAAAAAGCCACTTTTGCTTGTCCCTTGACTGACTGCTTAAGACAGGTTTGACTGTATATGAAATGATAAATAAGGTATTATTACGCAAATATATAAAACTATAATATATACATTTAAGGTAATGATGCACACATTATACAGCTGGCAGCTAAGCATCTAACAGATGAGGATACGTTTTCCATATACATTCGACCAGCGGGAGGATATATCCCTAGAAGAGTATCAACCCTTACTGGCATTGAATTCCACGGCTCCACGATGTACCATCATCTTTCACCCTTACAGGCAGTAAATGAAAAAACACGGTCTGGAACTTTTTGTAGAGTGGCTATAGACATTTGATGAACCTGTATTGGTTGCACACAACTCTTCATTTGATTCAAAAATCTTTGTAAATGAGCAAAGTGTCAATTATAGTCATTTAGTTGGTTTTGCTGATTCACTAAAATTACTTAAAAAGGAATTCCCTGGTCAGACCAATTATCGCCAGTCAACCTTAGTGTCTGCATTATTAAAGAAACAGTATGATGAGCATAACGCCACAGCAGAGGTAAACGCTTTGGCAGATTTGTTATTGTTAGTGCCTAGTATTAATAAAAAATTGAAAGTCGTAAAAACAGATGTGATCAACCTTAACCTTCAAATGTCATTCAATGAAAAAAAATTCTACCGCACATAAGTTGATCTTGTTGAGAGAAAAATATTACCAAAAACTCATGCAAAAGAATTAGCTTCAAGTGGTTTAGAAGTTAAACATTTTAAATTAGTATGTTTAAGATCTGGAATAGATGGCATGGCATTTCAACACTTCTTAGAGATAGGCTGCTTAAACCAGTAAAATATGCCGGGACGCTATTTTTAGAGTTGAATGATGATTAAAGATGTTAATTGAATCATGTTTATCACAATATAAACACATATTACGCTATATACATGCATCGTGCATATAAATCATATACGCAAAGTATGCTTGCATGCGTGTGCGTTTGAACTATTTAAGATATTAAACATAATTATTTCGTCCAAACTGTCTTCATCTGACCATGATATATTTTAATATGTTTATTATTTAATTTATTGAAATATGTAATATGAAATAAACTATGTTTCTCGATCCAAAGTTAATATATGTTAGTCATTATGTATATACTCCTATCAGTAACGGTGAACTGCATAGTTATTTTGTACAGTTTCATAAATATTTTTGTGTATCAGACTATTGTTTCGGCTTCAAATATTAAAGGGATTATATTGGCAAGTAACGCAAACGCGCTGTTAATCCAGACTTTTCCTGTAAGCAGTGTGCACAAAATAATGCTTATTGTATTGGCGTATAACCTTTATTTACTTAAAAGTTAACAGTCACTGAATATTGGCCAAAACTTTAATATGTCCCACAATAAAGTATTGCGCAATGTTTACATTGAACTCCGTAAACTTCCCGAACAAAGCCTCGAAAACGAGATCGGGAACAAGTCTTCACGATGTTATCCTATCCAATGATTGATCGGAAACCCGAAAGTGGCAAATGTAAACAAAAACAAAAACGTGGCTTCAGAAACTCATGTAATAAAGAGGTTATGCAATTAGATACTTTAGACGCGTATATCTCTAAGTTATAAGTGTATCTTCTGCCAATATAATCCCTTTAAACAATAGCGTTATTTTTGAAAATTGCTTAAAGTATATAAGGTATATTATTAAAGCAATCCTTTACAATGTATACAATGTTTTATAACGAGTATGTAATGTGCACATTACATCAATATCAAGCGACGTTCGAGTAACGTTGTCAAAAACCACATTCTTACGTCGCGTATTTTTTAAGTATCTCATTTTAATTTCAATTGGAATTTATGAAAAATCTACTGTGAACACCCCCTCCTTTTTTTCTTTCATATTGTAGTAATAGGAATAAAGTTCAACATATGCAAATTTCAAGAACTCATACCAGCGCGTTTTTGCGCAATCGGGCGTGAACGTTCAAAATGTGTTGTTTTTAAACCCGCGTTTAAACCAACCCCTTCGTAATGATTAGATGTGAAAGTAAAATAATTTGTATTTTATCTGTGTAAAAGTTATATTCTTCCCACAGGTAATAAAATTGGTAATGTAAAAATGTTATTAAAAACAAATTTGCGTTAATGTTGACTATTTTATCAGGGGAAAAACAGCGAAAATCGTCATAAAAATACGTACCGCTAGGGGGCGCTGTTAACGAGAAACTGTGGTACAATTTTTTAAAAAAAGAAGCTTAAACAAAAGCTGAGACTTTATAGTACACGTGTACAGGTTATTGATAATTTTGGAGAAATGTCAAAAATCGGCCAGGAACGCCGCGAACTACCTTAAGCTGTACTGTGTATTCTTAAATTAATTCTATATAATACTATTAGTTATATGGTAATGTGATCTAGACTGCTGTATTTTCTCAAGTTTCATACTTAATAAAACTGAGCACAAGTATGGTCTGACTGTGTCAAGAGTCAACCTGGCTTCTGGGTCACATATCTTCATCCTATGGTGGTCACTTCAGCCAAATTATTCCGAAATCCCACCATGAATGACAAAGATATGGATCGGACACGAAAATTTGGATAGTATGGCTTACATAGCAAAACTGACAAAGTTCAGAGGAGCTGTGCAGTGATGTTGACCTTGAAGTTAGGCATACAAGTCTTGACACTAATGGGGACGTGATGCTACAGGAACAGGACGGGATAATATATTATATTAGTGCCTTCTTAGTGTTTGCATCATAGCGAGGTAGTGGGCTAAATCCCCACCAGAAGTATGATGGTAGTGTCCTTTCCCCTCTCTCTCTTGAAGTTGTTTCATTCTGGATTGTGTCTTGAAAGCGATTTGTTTTAAGTTGAAAAAACTAGTTTTGCACCAATAGTAAACTAGCAGGTTGTTTTTTACACAAAAACATATCGGTATGTCTCCCCAACCAGCGGTAATGGTATAACAAACATTTGGGTATAATCGAAATTTAAAGCCACCAGGTTTGTAGAAATCCTCTTTACTAGATGCAGAGCTCACTGCAGAATAAAATGTTTTAATTAGCAATTTACATGAAAGTTACATGAAGTCCCAACAAGCGAACTGGTCATTACATAATACATTACCTTTAGTTTCAATTTGATTATTCTTATCATTTTGCACCGGAGGCTGCGTCAGGGACTTCTGGCCAGCCTTGTCTCTATCCCTACCCTTCCTTGTGGAGGTACCAGGGTCCTGGGACAGGGGCAAGGAATCTAGCCCCCGTCTCTTTGCTGGACTACCAACGTCTAGACTTTCCTTGTCACTCAGGGATTCTTCTAAAATAGATTTTAAAAGTTATCTTTCATATATAAAAAGCAGATATATAGGATCTTACACAAGCTGTCATATTATTTAATATAAACCTTTATTCAACAAGTTTAGGAAAATTGTTATTAAGTGAGTCTTGAGGCAATTTGATATAAGTTTACTTGAAATGATAACAAGTGTCTTTTTATCACATGACTTAATGCAACAAAAAGCCATTGCTGTTGTGTTGTTTATTTTTCAAATCAAACGAACTGCATAAATATACCTACGTCATCATTATATGCAACAAAATAGTACCAATAAGTGAGAACAAATAAATCACAAATTTAGAACATTTAAATTTGGTTTCAGGAGAATAATCCCATTTTTGACCAAAGATAAACAAGTTTATGCTGGTCATGATTTTATCAAGACAAACATTTTGACAAAATTTCATGAAGATTTAATGATTATTAGAGTTGTCAGTGTGTGGACAATGTTATTCTTCTCTTTGACCTCATTTTTTATCCAAAATGACACAATTTTAAGTTAACCCTGATATTATGACACCCAACACTGTAACACTCTTGGCATGTAGCTGCCAGCCATGCCCAAATTTTACAGTGCTGGGTGTCAACATATTTTTTCATGGAGTTTTTGTGTATGAGGAGTGCTGAAGATTGGTATTTTTTCATATGTAACTGATCATAATTGAAGACAGTTCAACCTTAGGTAATAAGTATAGGGATAGGTTTTTGTAATTTCACAGAAAAAGTAATGTCCCACAGGTGTTTTAAGCCCCAGAATCTTTTTAATTAACCTGTCTAGCTAGGTTCTATTTGCCTTCAAACAATGCAAACTATTGCCTTCTGGCAGTTTAACGTTGTTTCCTCAAGAAAATATGTCACCAAAAATCGACTCTGATTTTTTGCAATATCATTGAAATAAATACTATTTATAACTCCAGTACTTTCCGCAATCTATTTTCAAAATTCCCGCGCATGCGCGTTGTTTGAAGATATTTGGCAAATACTCACCGTTGACAGACAGAATACTTTATTTCACCCAATATTACATAGCATGGGGATGTTAAAAAACCCACAACAATTTCAATTTCATCCGGTCATTATCAAAACATGTGAGAGGGGGGAAGCAATCAGGTTTTTAGTAGCGTGAAATTCTCGTGTTCCAGAGCTAATTTATAGTAACAAATTGACAGGTACAATTGTTTTCTCCAACATGGATGTTGTGCTACACAGATAAGCTTTTTCTTATTTCATTGATGAATCTAACATAAATGTGACTAAGAAGAACTCGCTGAGTCCGCCATTTTGTTTCCAAACTTAGCTGGATCTCGGAACCACGTGCTAAAATGACTTCATCGTGCTTTATACTTTCACTATTAAACTTCTACAAAAAGAGACAGATTGGTGTGACTTTCATCTATTTGACTTAAGACCATAATGCACCTTCTCTCTATAGATGCTTAATATATGTCATCTTGACAGTTGACCATGTCAAACTGATATCTATTTCATGATAATCAATAGCAATAAAGAACTATAAACACTTCACTTAATCAATTGCTCTTCTTGGGGAATTAACATTTGAAAATTAGGAAATTTGTCAAATTTTCTTTTACATTGGGAAGTATCATGTTTTCGGCCTCAGTTATAAACAAGGGTTGTCAGAAGACCAACAAAGTTCGCCTCTGGGTGTCTAAGTCCAAAAAGGGCCATAACTGTGCCAAAATGTAATCCAGACTTGTGATTCTTGTTTCTGTGTATTCCATTGATGATGGTGAACACACATGCAAAGTTTCATTCACAACCAATGAGTGGTTGCATAGATATCTTAAACTTAAATGCAAAAGTTTAACCTGGGTGTCTACAGACGATGCCGACGCCGGGGTCATGACAACAGCTCTCCTCGGACTTCATCCCGGTGAGCTAAAAAGCACTAAAATGTAGTATTTAATAATATTGAAATTACCTGTATTTTCTTCCTCACATTGGATCATCTGACACCAAATCACTCAGAAAACCATTTGACTTCCTTCTTGTCATCTAAAATATAAGAGAAACAGACATTTTAGTTTTTGAAGATCTATTGTTTGTGTATATGGGAAATGTCAACAGGGCTATTTCCCTACGATTGACTATTCAAAAAGAATATTTGTAGAACCAATGGATGCGCCCATACACATTTGCTGGACAATGTTAAAAATACAAGAATTAAGGAACGTAATTCAGTAAATGTGATTTGGACTAACTTTTTCTCAAAGCAAAGAAATCCACCAACTGGATGCAGTAATAATTGTAAACAAGAAATGTCACTGTTAAGTGTCACATGCCCCCCAAATGGTCTGTGAAAAATAACAATATATGATATAATAGGTAGCGATGTATCCATGAATACCAAGAGTAATGGACTAATGTTTCAGACTAGACATGCAATTTCATTTTTTTTTTTAACATTAAAGCATGACCTTGACCTTTGTGTAACCTTGACCTTGACATCTGATGTAATTGTCTGGGTATTTTAACAGTTAAATGTAGGTGAAACATTATCATGACATGCTGATCACTTGTGTCAAGCTATTTTAAAAATCCCTTAATGTAAGTTACAGATCAATTGTTGATCAACTGATAAATTGAGCCAAGTGTTTTTGAAATCCATACATGTATGATAAAGTTAAAGGATAGACTTGAAATCTTAAACAGATTCAAAGTGTTGTCATACATACTCAAAGTGTGACCGTGTCTAGGTTTTACTTATGACACGTTGTCATGTCATCTTGATCAATTGAGCCAAGTTAAAGACAAAGTCACAGACCAGACACGAAATATCAAACAAATTGAAAGCGTGACCTTGACCTTTGAGTAAAGGTTCTGGGTCTTACATGCGACACTTATTTATGTCATGTTTATCAACTGAGCCAAGTGTTTTCAAATTATATCCATAGATGATAAAGTTATAGATCAGACAAGAAATCTCACATAGACTGAAAGTGTTGTCAAACAAACTCAAAGTGTGACCTTGACCTTTGAGGTACGCATGTGGGTCTTACACGTGACACTTTGTAATGTCATGCTGATGAATTGAGCCAAGTGTTTTTGAGTTTTATCCATAGGTGACAAAGTTTCAGACCGGACACAAAATCTCAATCAGACTGAAAGTGTCATCAACCAAAGTTAAATTGTGACTTTGACCTTTGAAGTTGGATTCTGGGTGTAACGCGGGACACATCGTCATGTTATGTTGGTCATTTGTAGCTAGTATTAATAAATCAATCTATGCATGACAAAGTTACAGGCCAGACACGAAATCTCAAACAGACTGAAAGTGTTGTCAAACAAACTCAAAGTGTGACCTTGACCTTTGAGGTATGGGAATGGGTCTTACTCGCGACACGTTGTCATGTTATGTTGATCATTTGTAGAAAGTATTTAAAAAACCATCTATATGTGACAAAGTCACAGACTTGACACGAAGTCTCACACAAACTCAAAGAGTTGTCAAACAAACTCAAACTGTGACCTTGACCTTTGAGGTACAGGTGCGGGTCTTACTAGCAACATGTCATGATGTTATGTTGATCATTTGTAGCAAGTGTCATTAAAATTCATCTATGCATGACAAAGTTACAGGCCAAAACAAAATCTTACACAAACTCAAAGTGTTGTCAAACGAACTCAAATTGTGACCTTGACCTTTGAGGTACGGGTGTGGGTATTACTCACAACATGTCGTCATGTTATGTTGATCATTTGTAGCAAGTATCAACAAAATCCATCTATGCATGACAAAGTTACAGGCCGGACACAAAATACCGGACGGACAGACGCTGGGATTACTATATGCCACCCAAACAATTTAATTTTTTGGGGGGCATAAAAAAAGATGTTGGTTTTGATAACTGTAGGTGATACATGTCAATACTGCAGGCTGGTATTAACAATCATAATTAAGGGGTATATAAAAAAAACAATAGCAATATCACAGCCTGTATATACTTTACGCAGTAAGGACTTTATATATCAACAATGGGGTTTTTGCAGGCCCCGTAACAACACACAAATCCATGATATCCAAGTTCTTTTAGATGATCCAGCTTTAACTTTCAAAGAAATCCACTCTGTAAGATGGCTTTCGTACTTTAATGCACTGACAAGTGTATAGAACAACAGACAGTCTAATGACATACCTACACATGTAGCTGAAATCAGCATAAATGATCCAAAGGCCAATGGACTTAAAAAGAAAATTGCAACAAACAAATTTATATATAGAACCTACCTGTTGATGGATGCCATGGCTCCAGTAACTGTCTTATCACAGTTTTTCCAGACTGAAAATGTGGATGTTGCCCTTGTTAAGGTTAAACTAGACCTATGTTTGGCTGACTTGGAGAAGCTTAAATGCATGGAATCTCCCTACGTCATCAAATTGAAAGAGGATCTTCCACCTGATAGTTCAACTTTCAAGGGACATCATCATATCACAAAGACAAACTTCATACTCAGGAACCTAGCAGAAGAATTTGTTAGCTCTCTCATTGACAATGTTCATTAAATCAAGGTTCCCTGATGATGACCTTCTTTCATCATTCTGTGTTCTCTCCATGAGGCCAATATCTTTTCTTACTGCACCACAGTTAGAAGAGTATGGTAATACAGAGATCCAGGCCCTCTGTGACTTCTATGGGAGCCCCAAAACCTCAGTCTGGAAGGTTAATGGAGAGAAGGGTATATGAACTAAAAAAAGTTGAAGTAAATCATTCCAGTGAAGTCTAGTCAGTTCTGATGTTTCTAGTCATGGAGTACTGAATCTTTGTTCAAATCATTATCATTCAAAGTTGATGTTTTTCATTATTTTAAATTTTTTTTTAATTTAAATTTAACAAATTGATTAAAAAAGTTAACATTCAATAGTTGGTGTCTTTATTTATATAAAAAAGTATACTGAATATTTGGACTCGCAGTTTCAGTTTTGGGACTCATTGATTTGGAGCCAAGCAAGTCCTGGGACTCGCACATGGTAAATTGTAAATAAATCACTGAAGCAGTCATCGTCTGACTGCATCATTGCCACAACATTTTTAACTGTATCACTGCGCATTCAGTAGCGTACCCAGGGACTGCAATTTATTGATAATGAATACGGGATGAAAGTGATGTAAACATTTTAATCATGAATGTTTAATGCTTTTTATTTCTTATATTGTTTAATTCTCTCTTGTTTTCACTATTTAGGCATTAGAAACACTAAATGTACGCGTGAACAAAATATCGTGTTGATCTGCTCGTGCAAAATAATAAGTAGTGCTTGGTTAGCTACAAGGAAAGTTTGCAAGTATTTTGTGTGTTAAAAATCTATTTTTGATAGTCCCCAATCATCATTCCATCTACACTGTTTATCTTTTTTTAAAGTTATTTCTTGTTTAGTATTAAAACATATGGTTTGTTTTAAAAATCATTTTACAGCCATATACCTGTTTAAGTTGCAATTTTCATTTAGTTAGTCCTATTGTGCAACTATAACAAGGGGTAAATGCGGAAACCACATTAAAGCCGAAATTTTTTCATTTTGATTTGACCTAGTTTTTTTATCCAAGATGACCAAAACATTCATACAAAGTTTCATGAAGAGTGGATGAAAACTGTTGAATTTTATGAAAAGGGTAAGAAATTTAACGCAAAATTCTTTCCTAAGATTTGACCTAGTGACCTAGTTTTTGACCCGAGATGATCAATATTCATATTTGTCCAAGACAACATGCAGACATGTATTCTGACCAACTTTCATTAAGATTGAATAATGAATTGTTGTTGTTGTTAAGTGTTTCTTTACCCTCGCACTTAGCTCTAGGCTTTTTGGCGAGCAGGATAAGTAGATTACGATGCCAATGGACAGCATCGGCAGGTTCGCTACTCCTCCCGGTGTTGCACCACTGGCTGGATAAGATGATTATTCTCTAGGCTGGTTCTTGGCGATATGATGTTCAATCTTCCATGCTTGATCCAGTTGTTAAGATCTGTTGTCGAGTTTAAGGTTGCTGATGACTTTTATCAGAATTGTTAATGACATCCGCCGGCCCGCCCGGTTTTCTCCTCTATAACCAGGATGCACGCACAAAATGACCTATTTATGTGTCGTCGTGCCGTAAAATACCATTCATTCATTCTATAACAAGGAATTTTTCATAGAAAAATCCAGCTAAAAATTGATTATATTTATTTGGCATTTAATGCAAACAAAATAATACATAGCTTCTTCCTACTATACTCACATGTTGATTGTCTTTTGATGTATCATCAAGTGAATATTTTATCAAAAGATGTATTAAATTTTGTAAATTGTTCAATGTAAATGTGATAATTAAAAAAGCCAAAATTTCCTGTTCATCCTGCCGGCAGTCTCTCTGTGCCTTTAGCGCTTTGATTTTATTTACATACCCAGTTATGTAGTCTAGTTATGTTTAGGCTTTACATGTCCTTACCCAATATATCCGATTATTTTTTTTATTCAGAATCGATTCCTATTGTCTGCTTTGACTGAAATTGGTCCGATTTTACATCACTAAGTAAGACCCCACATCCTATATACTAAGACCATACAAACCACATCCTATATACCTAGACCCTAAGAACCACATCCTATATACTAATCAGTGTTCTCCACAAGCTTTAAAGTACCAGGTGGATAATTTAAAGTAGCAGGCTTTCAATGCACGTGGCATGCCACGTGCCTGAGTTGCGTTAGCGATGAGGGGGAGAGTGCAGGAGGGGTTACCCCTCCTACTAGAGGGGTTAGGGTTGCCTCCACCAGAAACTTTTTGTTTTAATGGTTCAAAATGGTGCATTTTGGTGTAATTTGGAGCTTTTTTTGTGGCCTTCAATAGTGACAATTTTTATACCAAACAATACCAAATATATGTGTAGTTTCAAACTCATTTTAATTATTCTCATATATGACACTAGAAATCAGAGTCATCATCAAATTCAACTCCTGAATGATCAGACCACAAAATGGTTTACATGAAAAAATATCGAGCCATGCAAATTTCTTCCAAATCTATTTGATTTTTTGCTTTGAAACAGTAACTGAACAAATTTAAACAATAAAAAGAGATCAGATTATCAGTGTTTCTAAGATTTCATCGTTTCCTAAAATGTGTACAATATTAATACATTCATTTAGACATATGATATAATTGTAAAAGAAAAGTGACACTTGACCGATTCCAGTATTACTTTGTGGGTGGGTGGGGTATGGCATGCTTAGAAATGGATGGAACTTTTATAGATTTGATGAAATTGCAGTTCGTAATCTGCATACAGTACAGTCATTCAATATGGTAACGTGCGCATTACCTTTAGTCCAAAAATCAGACATTATTCTTTGATTTAATACCGGATCTGAAAGTTTTATTTTCTTCTTTGGAGGCATCGTAGACATGTATATATTCAGTACACATGTTGATGTTGCGACTTAGGCATTCGAAACACTGCTATTTAAAGATTACATTCACAGAAACACGTGAATCTGCATGTAAATACTATAAGTAGGTTGACGAAAAATGCAGAGAAAAAACGATTACTTAGCTAGAAACGATGTTCGGCATTATACGTACAACCTGCATCCGACCTGCAAATCCGGTTGCGCGGTGAAATCAAAACATCCGGGAAATAACAAGTACATGAAGTTTCGTTTTATCTTTATGACAAATATAGTATTTCAGTGAAAATTATTTTTGTATTATTCGGGAATTAGTAGCCGGCACTCATTTCTCCAGTACTCAGTGTTTCATTTACCCCTGCGTCCTAGATGCACAAATCTTGCAGCCAACGCACAATTCTGAAATGTGTGCATCCGCTGGACGCAGAAAAATCGCAGCCGATACGTCCTGATTATCTCAAATACAGACATTTATTTCCAGACGTATTGTGTTTCTTGCACACTGCTTTGTAAACACTAGTGTGCAGGCATCATCGGATGAATTTCAAGAGCATCGGGTTACTACTGCACCGCTTTCTAAACAATGATGCGCGTGCATCTAGCATAAGCAATGTCATCAGACGGTCTGTTACCGTTGTGAGTGGTAATACGTAAGCTGCTTTCCGACCATGAACACTTCTTGTGTTATGGTTTCACTGAATCGAAACCCTTCTAGAATCTTATGGGCTTGCACATCATTTTAGGGTCAGCTACGCCACTGTCAATAAAGGATATACAGTGTGTAATTTATTTGAACCAAATCAACAAACGCTGTTTTTTGTTTTTTTGGACAGACTAAGCTGCACAAGTGTTTTTTTAATGTTTTTAACTGTTCTAGTCAATGTTTACTGTTGTTTAATACTCATTTAAGCTATAGTTGTTTAAATGGTGCACAGCTAAAGGTTCACACAATGCAAAGGTGAAGTATCTTCATTTTCACAATGTTACATCATTTGAAATTATAATGATTTAGTTAAAATGTCTCTAAAAATTAGACTCACACTTTCATTTTTTGGACTCACAAGTTTGTAGTCCATCGAGTCCTGGGATTCGTACATTGGAATTTGTAAAAAAAATCACTAGGCGATATCAACAGCCGCCGGGGCTTCTGGAAAACACTGACTTATACCCTAAAAACCACATCTTATATACTAAGACCCTAAAAACCACATCATATATACTTAGACCCTAAAAACCACATCCTATATACTAAGACCCTAAAAAACCCTACCTATATACTAAGACCCTAAAAACCATATCATATATACTAAGACCCTAAAAACCACATCCTATATACTAAGACCTTAAAAACCACATCATCAATATACTAAGACCCTAAAAACCACATCATATATACTACGACCCTAAAAACCACATCCCATATACTACGACCCTACAAACCACACCATTAATATACTAAGACCCTAAAAACCACATTATATATACTAAGATCCTAAAAACCATATCATATATAATAAGACCCTAAAACCCACATCCTATATACTAAGACCCTAAAAACCACATCATAAATATACTAAGACCCCACAAACCACATCCTATATACTAAGACCCCACAAACCACATCCTATATACTAAGACCTCAAATTATCACATCATATATACTTAGACCCCACAAACCACATCATATATACTAAGACCCCACAAACCACATCATATATACAAAGACCCTAAAAACCACATCCTATATACTAAGACCCCACAAACCACATCCTATATACTAAGACCCCACAAACCACTCCACATATACAAAGACCCTAAAAACCACATCCTATATACAAAGACCCCACAAACCACATCATATATAATAAGACCCTAAAAAACACATCCTATATACTAAGACACTAAAAACCACATCATAAATATACTAAGACCCCACAAACCACATCCTATATACTAAGACCCCACAAACCACATCCTATATACAAAGACCCTAAATATCACATCATATATACTAAGACCCCACAAACCACATCTTATATACTAAGACCCCACAAACCACATCATATATACAAAGACCCTAAAAACCACATCCTATATACTAAGACCCCACAAACCACATCTTATATACTAAGACCCCACAAACCACATCATATATACAAAGACCCCACAAACCACATCCTATATACTAAGACCCCACAAACTTCATCCTATATACTAATACCCCACAAACCACTCCACATATACAAAGACCCTAAAAACCACATCCTATATACAAAGACCCCACAAACCACATCATATATACAAAGACCCTAAAAACCACATCCTATAAACAAAGACCCTAAAAACCACATCATATATACAAAGACCCTAAAAACAATATCCTTTATACAAAAACCCCACAAAACACATCATATAAACAAAGACCCTAAAAACCACATCATATATACAAACACCCCACAAACCACATCATAAATACAAAGACCCCACAAACCACATCATATATACAAAGACCCCACAAACCACATCCTATATACAAAGACCCTAAAAAACACATCATATATACAAAGACCCCACATCATATATACAAAGACCCTAAAAAACACATCATATATACAAAGACCCCACAAACCACATCATATATACAAAGACCCCACACACCATATCATATATACAAAGACCCTAAAAAACACATCATATATACAAAGACCCTAAAAAAAACATCATATATACAAAGACCCTACAAACCACATCATATATACAAAGACCCCACAAACCACATCATATATACAAAGACCCCACAAACCACATCCTATATACAAAGACCCTAAAAAACCACATCATATATACAAAGACCCCACAAACCACATCATATATACAAAGACCCCACAAACCACATCATATATACAAAGACCCTAAAAAACACATCATATATACAAAGACCCCACAAACCACATCATATATACAAAGACCCCACAAACCACATCATATATACAAAGACCCTAAAAACCACATCCTATAAACAAAGACCCTAAAAAACACATCATATATACATAGACCCTAAAAAATACATCATATATACAAAGACCCCAGAAACCACATCATATATACAAATCCCTAAAAACCACATCATATATACAAAGACCCCACAAACCACATAAAATATACAAAGACCCTAAAAACCACATCATATATACAAAGACCCTAAAAACCACATCATATATACAAAGACCCCACAAACCACATCCTATATACAAAGACCCTAAAAAACACATCATATATACAAAGACCCCACATCATATATACAAAGACCCTAAAAAACACATCATATATACAAAGACCCCACAAACCACATCATATATACAAAGACCCCACACACCATATCATATATACAAAGACCCTAAAAAACACATCATATATACAAAGACCCTAAAAAAAACATCATATATACAAAGACCCTACAAACCACATCATATATACAAAGACCCCACAAACCACATCATATATACAAAGACCCCACAAACCACATCCTATATACAAAGACCCTAAAAAACCACATCATATATACAAAGACCCCACAAACCACATCATATATACAAAGACCCCACAAACCACATCATATATACAAAGACCCCACAAACCACATCCTATATACAAAGACCCTAAAAAACCACATCATATATACAAAGACCCCACAAACCACATCATATATACAAAGACCCCACAAACCACATCATATATACAAAGACCCTAAAAAACACATCATATATACAAAGACCCCACAAACCACATCATATATACAAAGACCCCACAAACCACATCATATATACAAAGACCCTAAAAACCACATCCTATAAACAAAGACCCTAAAAAACACATCATATATACATAGACCCTAAAAAATACATCATATATACAAAGACCCCAGAAACCACATCATATATACAAATCCCTAAAAACCACATCATATATACAAAGACCCCACAAACCACATAAAATATACAAAGACCCTAAAAACCACATCATATATACAAAGACCCTAAAAACCACATCATATATACAAAGACCCCACAAACCACATCCTATATACAAAGACCCTAAAAAACACATCATATATACAAAGACCCCACATCATATATACAAAGACCCTAAAAAACACATCATATATACAAAGACCCCACAAACCACATCATATATACAAAGACCCCACACACCATATCATATATACAAAGACCCTAAAAAACACATCATATATACAAAGACCCTAAAAAAAACATCATATATACAAAGACCCTACAAACCACATCATATATACAAAGACCCCACAAACCACATCATATATACAAAGACCCCACAAACCACATCCTATATACAAAGACCCTAAAAAACCACATCATATATACAAAGACCCCACAAACCACATCATATATACAAAGACCCCACAAACCACATCATATATACAAAGACCCTAAAAAACACATCATATATACAAAGACCCCACAAACCACATCATATATACAAAGACCCCACAAACCACATCATATATACAAAGACCCTAAAAACCACATCCTATAAACAAAGACCCTAAAAAACACATCATATATACATAGACCCTAAAAAATACATCATATATACAAAGACCCCAGAAACCACATCATATATACAAATCCCTAAAAACCACATCATATATACAAAGACCCCACAAACCACATAAAATATACAAAGACCCTAAAAACCACATCATATATACAAAGACCCTAAAAACCACATCATATATACAAAGACCCCACAAACCACATCATATATACAAAGACCCTTAAAACCACATCCTATATACAAAGACCCCACAAACCACATCATATATACAAAGACCCTAAAAACCACATCATATATACAAAGACCCCACAAACCACATCATATATACAAATACCCTAAAAACCACATCATATATACAAAGACCCTAAAAACCACATCCTATACACAAAGACCCCACAAACCACATCATATATACAAATACCCTAAAAACCACATCATATATACAAAGACCCTAAAAACCACATCCTATACACAAAGACCCCACAAACCACATCATATATACAAAAAAACCCAAAACCACATCATATATACAAAGACACTAAAAACCACATCATATATACAAAGAGCCCACAAACCACATCATATATACAAAGACCCTAAAAACCACATCCTATATACAAAAACCCCACAAACCACTTCATATATACAAAGACCCTAAAAACCACATCATATATACAAAGACCCCACAAACCACATCATATATACAAAGACTCTAAAAACCACATCATATATACAAAGACCCTAAAAACCACATCATATATACAAAGACCCCACAAACCACATCATATACAAAAGACTCTAAAATTCACATCCTATATACTATGACCCCAGTGATTTTTTCCCTGAAAATTACTGCCTTTTATAGGCCGTTTCTCCTAGCCAAAAAGACTCCATTTTTCCCAAATTCTATGATATTTTCCCAAAAGATTGGTAACATTTTCCTCTGCAAAAAATGACATAACAGTATGGTAGAGAAACCGTAAAAAACAGTATGGCATGGTTACAGAGCAATTTATGAGATTTTATACGACCAATAGAAAATATCTGGACCGATTTTTTATTAAACTTTGAAAATATCTGGACCGATTTTTTATTAAACTTTGAAACGAAAACCGGTTTTGAACTTCAGAAATAGGTCCAAAAACTGAAAAGTCGGCATTTTAAAAGGCCGGCTAAGACCCCATGTTTTTTCGAATTTCCACTCCATAATCATTACTGTTACAGACTTGACCGCCATCGTCAAAACCTCGTCCAAAATACTGCTAACAACATTATTTGTACTAAGAAATTTATTCTCAAGATTTTGTTGGAGTTTACCATGTGGAGTTCTTAGCCTTTTATTTTGAGAAATTGAAGCGCGATTTTCGGCCAAATTGGGAAAAAGTAGACCGATTTTCGACTAAATAGAAAGTCATGTTATCATCTGGTATACAGTATTATTTAACTTAAATTGGACTTAAATGGTGAAATAGGACTACCATAATACCATATCATTTTATTAGTCCACACATTATGATGATTATTACAAACACAACTGTCTGGCTTTAAATTGTTTGTAATTGTCTGCAAATGGCTCAGAAGAAGAATCCTCCTCTTGAGTTTTTATACAGTTCATCCTCATGAGTGCTTCAAGATTTTGTGTATTGAATGAATGGTGGTAAAAATACAAAATTTACTGAAACAGTTTTAATTCCTGTTTCACACAAATTTCTCAATCAAAGCTGCAATTTTAAAGTTAATAACTTCAAAAAAATTTAACTTCAAACAAATGTGGCAACAAGTTACAACAACTAGAAACTAGTTGTTTTTATGATCACGGCCACAGGGCCATGAACTTTTCAAATGTCATGGCCTCAGCTTGATCACCATGGCCCTAACTATAACGAAAAACACTAAATTATTTCAACATTTTATATTTCAGCTGAGCTTCATGTTTACCATTACTAAGCATTATACTCTTTGGAAAACAAAACTTTTTCTTTTTCCTAAAATTATTTCTCTTCTGGCTCATAGCTTGACTCATTTTAGAGTAATGTTACCTTAATATTAAAACATTTTAATGGTTACTTAACAAAAATTATAAAAAATTAGTCATTTTTCAAAATGAATATAATTTTCTAAAAGTTTATTTTCTTTTTTCCATAACCTTTTAAACATCCGCTAAAGAAACATAAACGGCACCGGGAATACCGCTGTACAAACATGGACTGGCCTATGTTTAAACTGGTATTAAAATGTCGTGCATGCGCGTCTCGATACCTTATAGAAAACAAAATAAAAAGGTTTTCAGATAGAGTATCGTCTGTACATTTCAAACAACTTTCTTGAAAAGTTTCTCGATTTCAACATTCCATCTTTATATACAAACAACCTAAAACTGGGTATATATCAGTGCTATTGTTGCAGCATACATTGTTTTCACAGACGTTGTCTTCAAACTATAATATTGCTTCGCGGAAAATTATGTATGTGATCATAATTGTCTATGCGATTGCATCAATATAGCGTAAATAACCAATTAAAGCGTTTACGTAACTAAGCCGCGTTACCGGGGTTTCTCTGAATCAGACCACGTGATCTGCCAACACAGCTTGCATTGTAAAAATAACTCTGAAACCAGCTTGCTGAAACAAATATGCATAATTTGAATTTCTGTATTTTTAAGGTTGGGTCATAGTGGACGCACTGAACGAACTTGATTGCGTCAAATGAGATTTAATTGCGTCAAAAACGCAAGAAACGCGCTGTGGAGAAAACACTGATTGAGTCAAAAATGTACACAAGTCATTCATGATCAGCACTGCAGAAAGGTAATAAAAGGAGTCAGATAACAGAAAGAGTCAAAGTAATTTGTTCAGACACTTCATCAACAATATACCGTATATTCCCTAATTAACGCCCCCGGGGGCGTTACATTTTACAAGGTGGGGGCGTTTATTAAAGATAAAAAAATCAAATTTAACAATAGTTAAAAATACAATAAAACCAATAAAGCCATGGAAAAAACCTTAAATCCGGTTTAAATCCCCGAAAAAAGTGGTTCAGAATTATTTGAGAGTGAATAAAATAATCAACATAGGATGAAAAAAAGCTGAAAATCTGTATGAAATTACTAGTCTGCGTTCTGGAATATCCGAATTTATTGTCATTGGACTCTTGCTCTTATCAATGTGGAACAATGAGCTTTCAGCATACACAGACTAACCGCATTTTCGACGTTTTGTAATGTTTTAATTGGCAAACGGTATTTTTACTAGTATTAAACAGCAAATATGGGGAAGTATTTGTTCAACCAAAAGTGGTTAAGCGGTCACCCAAGATATAAACAATGGGTTAAAGAGTTCAAAGGTAATAAACACCCTGCTAATTGTTGTCTGTGTAACAAAATAATCGATCAGGAAAGATGGGCGAATACGCACTCAAATCGCATATACGTTTTATTTTTTTATTTTTCCAGAAAAATAGGCGGGGGGTGTTTATTAGAGTGGGGGCGTTTATAAGGGAATCTACGGTATTATGAGGATTCTTGAGCATTACTACTTATTGGTTTCGTTTTTTTTTTAATTACAAAGTTAAAGATCCTTGTCATTTGCAGCTTGTTCGACTCATTTTATGTAATATTTACCATTTTTTTTAATGGCATATTTAATCTCCGAATGTTAATGTTTGTCTAGTATTTATTTGTTACAAAAACATTATGACAATCTTCTCAGAATATGTTATATTGCAGGCTGGTGACAAAGAATTTATTTTATATCGTGGCGTGATTATTAATTTTAAAATCACAATATTCAGTGACCAAAACGTTTGCATATTGACTGGTGTATATTTTATTTACAAATTAGCGAGCGCGACTTTATGAATAAACTCATTGCATCCAGTCTGTATATTGACTGGTGTACAGGTTTATTTATAAATAAACGAGCACACTTTAATCGATAAACAGGCGGTAACCAGTCTCTTGCATATACCATATATTCCCTAATAAACGCCCACCCCTTTTTTCTGGATAATTAAAAAATAAAACGTACCTTTCTATATGAAAATTCCTTTAATCCAGATACTTAAAACGCACAAACTCACATAGAAATTGTATACCAGGTATTAGTAATAGAAACTGAACACTAAACATAAATTTTATTTCTGTACACTGTTGTCAAAGTACGGTATAAGAATGAATGTCCAGGACTGTCTTAATCCGTCTCGTCATCGTCACTGTTCACTTCATTAGCAGATGATTCACTCAAAACGAGTATTATTTCAATGGCTGACCACCCCCATAGAAACGTTTGGCAGTTTTTGCCATCAATTCAATTTTGTCTTTAGATGCCCTCCATTATTGAACACGTTTTCTATCTACCCCAAAAACTTTGGCAGCTTTTTCCCTCAGCAATTTTAATAACTTTTAATTTAAAGCCAGCCGTATAGGCCATGTGTTTCTCTACTCTATCCATGGTTAAAACGTGCTTACTGTGAAAGGTCACGTAGACATGATCAGCAGGAAATATTTATGACGTAATAGTGGTCGGCAAACATCAAAGGTGTCAAAACTGCCAGCTGCGAAATGTCGAGAGCAAGAAACACGATACCGATATCAATACGATACTGTAATTGATGTAAAGCGGGCTCTAGCGTACCGATTTTAACATATTTCGAAAAAAACGTGAGAATCGGAAGTTAACCATTTATAAAAATGAGAAAAAAAACAATGGGTTAAATTTGCTTTTTTTATCTTTAATAAACGCCCCCACCTTGTAAAATGTAACGTCCCCAGGGGCGTTTATTACGGAATATACGGTAATTTATTTCCGTTATATACGAAGATTCGCTTCGAGAATATTCTAGCAAATACATGACCTTCGTAGTTAAATTGATTCGCCAGAGTACGGAAGAAAACGAAATAACCCGAACATTGACAGTATTTGTATTTTATACAACTTTCGGTTTGAATCACTGTCAAAGGTATTTTTTTAAACAGTTTTTTTTATGCATTGACATCAAAGGGGTTGTATGTAATCGATTTTAGTGAAAAATTACGTCAACAAATTGAGAATTACAGTCTGTATTTTGGGAAATTCTTTCATCAGTTTGGGCCTCTATTATATAAGGTAAAAAGGCCCTGCCGACTGCACATAGGCACCCGGGTAGAACCACAAACCTACCACCAGCCAGCTGGATGGCTTCCTCACGTGAAAAATCTGAAGTGCCCAGGACGGTATTCGAACCCACAGTGGTGAGGGGTTGACAGATTGCAAGTCACAATGATCATAACTGCTTGGCCACGGAGGCCCCATTTAATCTCAAGGAGATCATCAACTTTATAGGTATGTTGCATGATTACTGCAGATAGCCAAATATTGTGTTCCAGGGTTTCCCCAAGGCATTTTTGAAGGCATGTTGCTAAAAGTTGGAGGGGTGGGTACGGGAAGGGTGTCCCCTCCTGTGTTGATTTTTTTTAAGTTTCACACTCATGAATGGTGCATTTTTAAGTATTTGTTACTATTTAGAATATTGCTGCAATAAAACGAATACAAAGAAATTTAAACTTTTTTTAATGGATGACTAGCAAGGAATAATATAGAGAAGGAAAAGTAACTGTTTGAGATTTTGTGAACGCTCTTGTATTTACACAAAATATCGCAATATCTCGTTTTCAATTATCTTAACTTCCATTCAAAATTCAAATTCAAAAATTCAAAAATCTTGCATTGCAGAGAGATATTCTCATCAAAACAATACCATTCCCAGAAATTTGTGTTTTAAATTGCTGAAACACTTTTGACTACAAAATATCTATACTGCAGCTAAAATAACGACAAGTTGTGTGCTATTTCATCAACATTTAATCTGGAGATGCAAGTTTCCTATCCAATACAAGATTCCTATCCTATTCTATACAAATCCTTGATGACTAGTCATATTTCAAAGTTACAATTTATATGTTTTAATGTTTGATTTAATATAGAATCAAATTATATTTTTCATATAGTATTTATGTATTTCCAAATGAATACCAATTTTATAAAAGTTAACACAAATAAATTATTCTTAAAAATTATTTTTTTTTCCTATCCCCTAAATATCCTGCATAAACGGGACCACAATAACCAAATTTTGACCGTCACCACAACCGGGTATTTCCAATGAGCGAAAATGCTTTAATCTATGTTAAAAATTAAAACCGTTTTAGGTGGGGATTTTATTTGTTGAAATAAGATGCTGAGGAACCGGGGTTTCCAACTATCCATTAATGTGCATTTCAAATATATGTTTCTATCCTATATTAGAATATTATTGCCATAAAAATATACTAAAAGAGTGTTTATAAATGGACAACTTGTCATATTTCAAAGTTAATTGAGAGTTTGCATTTTTAATGTTTGATTCTGTTTTATTTCATTAGGTATCAGTGTATTTCCAAATAAATATAAATTTTATAAAAGGAAACATTAATAGTTAAGTCTTAAACATCCCTAATAAACGGGACCACTTTAACCAATGCACCGATTTTTTAGGATCCAACTTTTGAAGGCGCCGACTTTTAGACCGGGTTTCTCAAATTTGATAACATCCGGTAGGCAACATGTTACATCCGAGTGTTCTTTTCGTATTTTTTCTTCAATTTATGTACAAAATAAACCATTTTAAGTGGGGATTTTATGCTAGCTTTGTTGAAATAAGATGCTGAAAAAAAACCCTTTATGATTTCTTTGTTTTGCTTACTTGCATAAAGGCTTTACAATACACTGCGATCTATTTCTAGTTGTCTTGATCTGAGAAATGGTCGTGACACACTTTATTAAGTGTTTCGTTCAGACTGATTGCATAGATACTATATAGACTTCACGTGCTTGGGAGGTTAATGAATCAATTAAAAGGTAATGGCAACACCTTGGTCAGTAGTCGATTTCAAATCTTGTGAAAAACAATCTCGGATCAAGAAATTTCACAGGACATTGCATTCTATATTGAGACAGAGTAACCTGCAAATGACTCTTTCTGATTGGCTTACCTGTTCACACCTCCAGTTCACACTTGCAAGTGATTGACAAGTCTGTGAAATAGGTCAATTGTTGGATTACTGATGGGCTTGTGTAATGGGATTATCTATCGGTAGTCGCAATGGGTGGGAAGGCATGTCGGGCCACTTAAGGGATGTCACTAATCAACCATATATTTTGAAGGGATGTCGCATGCGAAATGCTTTATGACCCTGGGGGAAACCCCGTGTTCTTTTGGACATGCATCCTCTTTTTTCTGCCTTGTGTCACCAAACCGAAAGCAGAAACTAGAAAAGATTTAGACTGATTTAGGCTAAAATTGTACCCAAACAGGGTTTGAAAATTCCACCTGCCCACTCGCATTGGTCAGTAGGGTTGGTCATCGGGCGAGTTAAACTTTGCAAACGTTTGCAGTTTCCATATTTCCACAGTAATCATAAAAACAACACTTTCATAAAAGTTACTCATTCTTTTTTCGTTAAAATCACATTTCTTAATATTATTGATATAATCAGTCAACATCATAGGTATTTATTTATCATTTTACTTCTAATTTATACAATATTGCATTTGAAACACGCTACCACTTTTTAGAAATGGCACTTCTGTGAAATATGGTAAGTGGGTCAATCTTACCCGGATTTTGACATTTTGACAATAAAAAATATTACATAATACAGAAACAAAAATTGAAAGCCAAAGAAATATGATGCCATACGATAGCTAGATGGCGCCTATAATTGTTTACAACAAAAATGCAAATTACCGCGGAATTATGGATACCGCGGAAATATGAGGCGAAACTTTATGATAAATTGAGCTAGATAGCAAATGCTTGGTGGAGTTTTCATCTGTTTTGAAGGTTGTGTGATGTGAAAGGAATGACAAACTATCAAATACAATAAGGTTGAAAAATGATTTTATTATTTTTTACAGTTAATATACGGCAAGTACACCGGTTACACGGTCAGGGAGCCTACAAAGTGGGTGGGGTATTATATCATATGCTTGACGTGTCATTGTAAGAAATGAGTCAGCGACTCAATGTTTCTGTTATCACTCTCGCATGACAAGAAAAATGTCGACAATTTTATATTTATATTGACATAAACATAAAGAGTAAACAGTACACTTACCTTAACTTACCGCACTGCAAATTGGCGCGCACACAACTCTGCAGAAATCTTACCGGAAACACCCGCTCTGGTTCCCGACTTTCTTTCAATGCTCGAAAGACAAGCGAGAAACCAGTACCATTTGGCAAAGGCAAAGGGCAAAGGGAGACAACTCAAATTTCAGTGTCTTTCTCAGACAGTGAGTATGCATTATTAACACAGTGGAACCGTGAGAGGCAGATAAAGATAATTTCAGCGAAAAATTCTTGTGGGGCATTAAACATACCCCGCTATAATCGAAGACCCCACAGAAAGGGTCGTATACAATCGCAGACCCCATTACCGTCACCTGTCTTAGTATATGTATGTGTGTGTGTGTGTGTGTGCGCATATGTGTATGTATATGTAAGGGTGTGTGTGTATATATATATATAAATGGGTATCACGTTTTTATAATGATAATGTATATTATTGAAATACGATGATCTTGATAATATTTATGAATATCATGTTGATGTAGGTGATAATGTGAACTGTTTTGGATGATGATGATGTTGATGCTGTTGACAACGAAAATGATGATGATGATGAGGCTGACGATGAGATCTATATTTATGAGTATTATGTTGATGTAGGTGATATAAAACGTTCGGGATGAAGATGATGATAATGATTATTGCTGATGATGAAGTAGATGAGGACGATGATGAGATATAAACTGATGAGTATAATGTTGATATAGGCAATAATGCATATTGTTTGGGATGATGATGATGACGATGATGATGATGATGATGATGATGGTGGTTATGAGATGATGATGTTGATGTTGATGATGATAATGATGATTCATATGGGTATTGTGTTAATATAGGGATACTATGAAAAATGACGATGATTAAGATGATAATGATGGTGATATATATGGGTATTATGTCGATGTAGGTGAAAATGTATAATGTTTGGGATGACGATGATACATATGTGTATTATAATGATGTATATGCTAACGTATTATGTTTGGACGATGGTGATGGTTATTGTTATTATGATGATGATGATGATGATGATGATGATTATGAAGATGATGATGATGTTAATGATGATGATATAAATGAGTGTTATGTTAATGATACACATAAATGGTATATTGATATAGACGACTGTGTATAATGTCGGGATGATTGGTGATACACCTTGAGTATCTTTTCTGATAAAGATGACCATGTCCAACGTTGGAATGGTGATGAAGCTCATGAGCAATAAGTTGATGAAAATAATTATGTAATATTTTTGGAAAAAAGTGAACATAGATACGTTTATGAAGCTGCTTACTTATATTGCTGGGTGAAGTATAACGTTGGGATGATGATGCTTCTCATAAGTATTATAATGAAGAGTATAAATTTTAGCGAAATGTTTTGATGTTAACCATTATTTTGTTGATGAAGCTGATTATGTTTAATCATGGGGTACTAACGATGCTTATAAGTATTGTAATGATGAAGTCTTTGTGCATAATGTAGGGATAGCTTTTGATTAGTATGTTGAATCAGGTACTCATACAATACTTTCAGATGCTAATGATACTATTGGTTAGTATGATGATGTAGGTGATTATGTATATCGGTGGAAGGAAGATATAAATTGTTGAGTACTATGTTAACTACAATAATTATGCATATTGTTGGGATGATAATGATATTATTTGTTAGTATGTTGATGTAGGTGATTATGTATATCGATGGAAGGAAGATATAAACTGTTGAGCACTATGTTAACTACAATAATTATGCATATTGTAGGGATGATAATGATACTATTTGTTAGTATGTTGATGTAGGTGATAATGTATATCGGTGGAAGGAAGATAACAACTGTTGAGCACATGTTAACTACAATATTTATGCATATTGTTGGGATGATAATGATACTATTTGTTAGTATGTTGATGTAGGTGATTATGTATATCGGTGGAAGGAAGATATAAACTGTTGAGCACTATGTTAACTACAATAATTATGCATATTGTAGGGATGATAATGATACTATTGGTTAGTATGTTGATGTAGATGATTATGTATATCGGTGGAAGGAAGATATAAACTGTTGAGCACTATGTTAACTACAATAATTATGCATATTGTTGGGATGATAATGATACTATTGGTTAGTATGTTGATGTAGGTGATTATGTATATCGGTGGAAGGAAGATATAAACTGTTGAGCACTATGTTAACTACAATATTTATGCATATTGTTGGGATAATAATGATACTATTTGTTAGTATGTTGATGTAGGTGATTATGTTTATCTGTGGAAGGAAGATATTAACTGTTGAGCACTATGTTAACTACAATATTTATGTATATTGTAGGGATGATAATGATACTATTTGTTAGTATGTTGATGTAGGTGATTATGTATATCGGTGGAAGGAAGATATAAATTGTTGAGCACTATGTTAACTACAATAATTATGCATATTGTAGGGATGATAATGATACTTCTTATAGTGAGCCGGGCCCGATTAGCTCAGTCGGTTACGCGTCTGACTATCAATCCAGGGGTCGTGAGTTCGAATCCCCCGCCCGGCAACAGTCTCCGTGATGATTGATATACGACATTGTGTCTCATTATCATTCGTCTCTCACCACTGATTCAAGTGGGAAAGTTATCAGTTACTTGCGGAGACGGGGTGTGCTCGAGTACTGGTTAATACCAGGAAACAGTGGTTAGGTTAACTGATCGTCTGTTAGCCCTTGATGGCATAAAAATGACGCTAAATATTCAATCAATCAATCAATCAATCAATCAATCAATCTTATAGTGATGATGGAATCAAGATTACAGTTGATTATCCTTCATTCAAGTTCCTTATTTAGTTATTTTTCAACGTCTCTTTTGACAAAGGACTGGCGGAAAACATTAAAATCATTTATCAATTCAAATTATAAACCAGCTGTCCCTCCACTAAACGATAACGGAAACATTGTCTCTGACAACAACACCAAAGCAAACATATTAAATATTTTTTCAAGGAACAGACAATTCTAAATGATGACAATTTTTTACCACCAATCATATTACCAAGTGATAACAATGATATCATATTAATTATTAGACTATCGCCTAACGATGTAAATAGTATCTTAAAAACACTGCCAACAGACAAAGCCTCAGGTCCCGATGATATCAACAGTTACGTCTTGCGTGAAATATCTTATAAATTATCGAAGCCTTTATGCAACTTATTTAGCGTTTGTCTGACCAAAAGTGTTTTCCCAAAAGTCTGGAAAGAAGCATTTGTATGACGTGTTTATAAAAAGGGCGACCCTTCCTTGATTAATAACTATAGACCTATATCACTGTTAAGCGTCATTGGGATAGTGTTTGAAAGACTTATTTTTAAACACATGTATCATTTCTTTCGTGAAACCAATTTTATTTCGTGATTTCAATCTGGTTTTGTTCCTGGTGATTCAACAATTAACCAGTTAACTTCTCTTTACAATATATTCAGTAAAGTTATTCATTAAAACACAATCGGGGATAACTGCACTTATTATGAAAAACACAAATTAGAAAAAAATCAACACGAAGCAGCACCTATTGCGACTGGAACAACTAAACTTGTATCAATTAATAACTTAAACACAGAAGTTGGATGGGAAAGTCTAGAAACTCGAAGGACGAAACACAAATTAATTATTTTTTTATAAGATGGTAAACCATATGACTCCTCCCTACTTATCTGCACTAGTACCATCCCAAATAGGTGAAATTTCCCCGTATAATCTCAGAAATAGTTACGACCTACAAATTCCAAATTCGAGAACAGCGCTCTACTATAATTCTTTCATGCCATCTGTTGTCCGTGATTGGAACAATATACATATTGAAACAAGACAAGCCGTTTCCATCAATGCCTTTAAGCACCAGCTAAATAGAAATCTTATCAAAACATCAAAACACTTTTACACTGGCACAAGAAAATGTCAGGTATTGCATACTCGTCTTCGTACGAATTGTAGCACGCTGAAACAACACTTATTCCAAAAAAGTATTGAAAATTCTCCACTATGTACATGTGGAGCAATTGAAAGTACAAATCATTACCCCCTCGTCTGTCCTATTTATCGTATCGAACGCGCTATACTTCTTGCATCAATCTCTCACATATGCACTGTTACCCTCAACACACTTCTCTTTGGAGAACCTCATCTCCCCCACAATACCAACGTGCGCCTTTTATTTCTGTTTATCTTCTTTTCTTTTTTTTTTAAATTCTAAATTATATGATTAATTATAAAATTTTGTTTTCTTTTAAAACTTAACAAGACAATACAACTATCGGTGTAAAAATTATATTTCTTTTATAGAACTGTATTTTGTTGATATGTCAAAACTAATCTAATGAATCTTCGCTACCTTACACAAATGTTTGTATAAGATACTAAGGAGAGAAATTATATAAGAAATATTTTCTTTCCTTTCAATCCTTTTACTATGTATGTTGTGGAATATGCTATACATAATTTATGAATAAAATATGTTTAAACCAAGTCTAGTGGTAGAGCGCCCGCCTCGTGTCAGACAAAATACTTGAAAGTTTTTTCGCTTTGAGCTAAGCATTTAAAGGATAATTCTAGTTCTATGCGGCCCAGTGTCAGTATAATGTGACTGGGTGGGTTATTATACCATGTGTCTAAAGTATGATACTTCAGTGTGGTAGCGCTTAGAATACTGCCGGAAGGAGACACCGTCGCGATATAATTAAAAACGTATTGAGTGCGACACTAAAGACAATACAGCAACAATAGTATAAATATATGTTTGACAGTTTAGCCTGATAATTGTGACACTTTTGTGCATTTTCTGTAATTGTATACATAACTCTTAGCATCATTCACGCTAGTTCTATGATTTTATCTTTCTTGAAAAACGAACCTTAAAAAACTATGTTGATGTGTCTTGTTAACGTACATAAACTATACCATACAGTCATATTTGTTAACTAAAAAAAAGTAGATTAGATTATACTATCGATTGTAGAATTCAGAGACTGAATTTGCTTTTATTATTAAATTTGTTGTCATACGAATAAAAATTTTCCTGAACAACTTATATTAACAAAATAAATCGGTGTATACAACTGATGATTTTTTGTCGTCCCGGGTGAAATGCTGTATCTGTATTGTCGCGAGATTGTCGTATACTCACTATAACATCGCCACGATCAAATCACATTCTGCTTGATATAATGTCAAAAACAATTGAAGGCGTATGCAATTCAGGTTGTTTAATGTTCCTGTGAGAAATAATTTCGCGTCTACGGAGTGTTCCAATTTCCAAGAGGATCGTTTCATCTGTTGCTGAATTCAAACGCAGAGACAATAACACTACTTCAACACTTTGTATTTGTTTAGCTAATGCAATTATAGTGATATAAGAGATGTAGCAATCAAGGCGAGGCAAAATCTGGTTATTTTAATCTAGATCTAGATAAAAAACGTCTTTAACATCTTAAAACAAAAGAACAAAGTACATACAGCATGGAAGCTAAAGCAAATATTTTAAAAACACTCATTTCTGCCATTTGATTCGTCATCTGACAGTTCAGATCGCACACTAAGGACACTGAATGTTTTAAACTTATATTTTACATCGATTATGAAACAATTTCCTACAACTAAGACAACTCATGTTCGAAGTCTTCCTGAGTACAAACAATACTAAGCCTATGCAGAAAAATGTAATAGATAGGCCCCCTGATCTTGGACCCGATGTTAAACCACTGTGCCATGCGCTCCAGCCCAGCAACTACATATTTACATATTTGTGGAGCTCGTGGTCCAGTGGTAGAGCACCGAACCGATTCGTTCATTCGATCTTCCGCCACAGCTATGTGTGGTGTCCTTGAGAAAGACACTTTTTCTGAATATGCTTAGTACTGGTACTACTAGGAAAACTTCGAGCGTGATTTGCCTAAGTTGTATGAACTTGTTTCACAATCGAAGTAAAATAAATAAGTTTAAACTAAATTTACATATGCGCTCTTCGGTCAATCCTTTAAATTCTAATTTTCCAGAAGTTAAAATCGTGATATGTGCCTGACTGTATTCTTTTATTCTCTGATGTAAACACGCTTGACCCATTTTTTTTATTTAACATTATAATAACGTTGGTAACAGCATGAATACATGATATATATTATGTAAACATCCTTCAAGTTCTAAACTCGCAATCTCATCTTACATTTTAGTTGATCTTAATCTAAATTCACTGATGACAGAAGTTATATTATGGTCCTACTTAATCAGCGCAATCATTTCCGCACAATCGAAAATTGTGATAGGTCGTTTCTATTAATAAATTTTGAAAGAAGAGATATGTCCTGACATATACCAACAATTCATTGACTCTGGACAAGACTGTTATCTGAAGTGGTAAAACTACAAAAATAAAATTGGTTTCTGTTGATACCAATGAAGGTCATCACTCAAATGTGCTCTGTACTTTCATTTTGATGTAACCATATTTTGAATTTAGATACAGTAGATTTTCGATGGCGCGAACCCGACAGGACTGTACAAAACAGTTCGACTAAAGATTGTTCGAGTAAAGTATTGTTCAACCTCATACCACACATGGACAGTTGTATACATCGAAATAGGAATTCGATCAGGGCCAGATAAGTAGTTCGTGATATATGTGATGTTCCAGCTATCCGTGTTCGAGCCAACGTAGTTCTATTGTAATTAAAAACAAAGTAACACATTTGAACTCCTGAATAAATGAATGTTCTGTCTGGACATCCGGTGTATACAGACTAGCACAACAGTGTAAGTAAAAGTTGTGTGTCAAAAGCGTTGCTTTATTTATATACAATAGCTATAGAAGATTTATTTATTCAAACAAGTAAAACATATGAAATAAGATATGATATTATACATAAGATGTATATACATTTGTCTGTTTTCGAAGTTTCGGTCATAATTCCTCTGATATAAGATAAACAAGTCAATTATAATCTTTGCGCAAGAGCTTTTCAAATGTTCTTGTTTTTTTTTAAAATAAGTTTTATATAATTAAATGGTAAAAAGCTTATTTGAATAATTGAAATTTTTGTCTTGAAACACATTTGAAATAAACGAACGTTTTGTTTAAAAAAAAACAACAAAAAAAAACGGGCATATTATCCATTTTATATTTCACAAAAATACAATGGGCTTAGTTGAATTTTCGTTCCTTTTGTTGCGAACTTAAAATTAGATCACACATTTCGATATTGTTCGTTGTCATAGGTGTAAGTCTCGGAGACCTTCGCGTGTAGTCGACTGTTTCCGTAATGTTTGAAAACTCGGAAATTCCAGACGATCGAGGAGTAGGTCCGTCCTGGCAACAGAATATCTTTGATATGAATCTGAAGACCCTTAGTGCTCTGAATAAGAAAGGAAAACAGTATATAAATATATAACAATTATTATTTTAATGAGAAATATATAGAAAGCTCTAATATACGCTGACTGTCAATCAAACAAGGCGATTATCCAATCAACGAAAGCGGACTGTCAATCAAACAAGGCGATTATTCAATCAACTATCGCAGATTGTCAATCAAACAAGGCGATCATCCAATCAACTATCGCGGACTGTCAATCAAACAAGGCGATTATCCAATCAACTATCGCGGACTGTCAATCAAACAAGGCAATTATCCAATCAACTGTTGCGGACTGTGAATCAATCAAGGTGATTATCCAATCAACGATCGGTATTTGTTGCTACGTCACCATAGTTTTTTCTTAAATAAAACAAACAATGTCTAAATAAACACTACATTGTATTTACTTGGACAGACAATACTAAGTGACCAGTGGGAGGAGCTGTAGTCGTTCGTTTGTCAGTCCAGTTGTATATATAATAGTATATTTAAACTGATATTTGAATAAGCTAACATTTTAAAGCGAACCAGTACACAATGGCCATATGTACACAACAAAGTTGCATGCAATATAAAAACATAGAAAAATATGTTAAATGAATCTTGATTCTTTATTCATATATCTAAAATAAACGAACACATACTGAAAGAAACAGCTTAACCGCCACTTTTGTATTTCTGATATCTTCGTCAAAATTTAGAGTAGCATTATCAAAATTTAAAACAAAATCATGGTTATTTTAAATGTTCTTTCTTATTCAAGTCTAAATTTCAAGGAAAATGCTTTGATATTTTTGTTGAGAAAATACATAAAATGTCAGGTAGTGGGTTTGCTATTGAAAATACATTAAAGATCCGGTGGCGGGTTAGCTGTTCCGTTCAGTATGTATTTCCTTAACTACCACTAGATAACCTAATAGCTGTGGCAATATAAATATGTTCAAAACACCATTTACTATTATTACTGCTCATGTAATGTAAATTAAATATTATATATAAAATTATTATTGGAAAAAAATAGAAGTTATTTTACACGAAAAAGCGTAAAAATGGCAATGTATGTAACGTTGGAAACAATGGCAATATTACGTCTCACTCACTGTGCAGCTACATATTTTTTGTTTTATTTAAAGCTAAGTTTATGATGATGTCCATACTGGTTTATCATATGACATGAATACAAAAATGTGAAATTGTGATATTGTAACCTCTGTGTGAACGAAACATATCGTGTGTACAAACTTTCAGTGATGGTTCCATACATTCGGTATACTCTGTTCAAGTCTTCTAAACATACCTGTTTTTATTTCACTTGTGCAGCACTTTTTTCTTGATTGAAGCCTTTGTTTTAAATTAACTATTACAGTAACTGGACCTTAATACATGGTTTTAAAAATATGCGATTCGTTATTCTTAGCACCTTTCACTGTTTTAGACATACTTTTGTTTTTGTACTTTAGGTAATTTTAACATCTTTAACACAAGTTTTGTTGTTCTCGTATTTCTTATTGTGTTTTAATCCAGCGTCGCTTTCAACAATTTCTCAGTTATATCGCAACGATGTCTACTTGAGAAAGTACTCTGAGTGCTGCCACAATGGAGTATCATGTCGCAGACATAAGTTATGATACCCCACTTAGTCCCATTGAACTGACACCGGAACGACCAGACCAAAGATAGCTTCTTAATGCTGATCTGTAAGCGAGGAAGTTTCTTGTACCATTTTTCAAGTTTTCGGTATAACCCGTCCGGGAATCGAACCCAAGACGCTCTACCACAAGACCATCGCTGTGGTATTCGTATTTCTTAAAACCATATAATAGTATCACAGTAAATTAAAAAACATTTTACTAATCTTATTATATAACATTTCTGTTTCTTGACATTTTATTATTATAGCAACCGTTCAAGCAACTCCGTGCCAAACTACGAACAAACTCGACATTATCTGATTTCTCATTTATAAACGTCTTGTGTCTCTGATAAAAGTTTGATTAAAGAGCGACGTAACCACTTCTATTGACACATTTAATTTCATATGATCGACAGAGATTACATATTGCAAGGTTATCGAATTGTGGCTCTTTCTATTCCATAACTCGTCCTATATATACACATCTTTATTTAAAAAACGAAACCTCCGTTTACATACTCAATGAAAGAGATCAACAAATTGCAACCATAGAACACTTTAGCACACTTAGCTTTTACTTTAGTATTGAATCAGATGTTAACAGGCATCCTAAATCATTCATATATTCTTCCTTATGGGTAGCAGACCCTCGGGAAATAATGGAAATAAACTTGTAAATTGAATCAAGATTCGGCATTTTTTCAAAATTCAATATGGTAATTTCATTTTTTGTGAATAATCTATTTTGCTTGGGCCAATAGAACTATTTATCAAGTAGTTATCCATATTTTGACAGTATCCTCTCAGATCACATGTGTATTCTTAAATTAGATCTCTCCCACATAAACTGATTGTTTTGTTATTTTTGATATCACATTCATAATTTTTTTTAAACTGACGGTGAGCCCGCTATATTGGTATTGCAGTCTAAAAGCAGATATAAAATATACCCATAGATATTGAATTTAAGTTAGTTTGCCATTAAGAAATATTTTGTTCACTCAATTTTTTATATAGTTGTATAGCAAGTTTTTCTCATTCATTAATACATATATTTGCTGATGATTTTAAGTAACCTCCATATCGCAAAGATGTTTTATGTATTTGGGTTTACGAAATACAGCAAGAACATACATCATGCTACATGGTCTAAAGGCAAATACCGTTTTGCCATATATATGGAAGCTTAGTACTAAGTGAATTTTCTCCACTCAATGTTCAATGTAGTTGTATTGCTTTTTTTTTCTTTCATTATTACACCTTTTTTGTCTGGTAATCTTTAGTTATCTCCATATAGTATCGCAATGATATTTTATTAATATAGCAAACATATACTATATGCTATAATAATATAATCTAAAAGCAGATAATATACACTTTGCCCATAGATATTGAATCATTGCTACTATGTGCAATTTGTTCACTCAATTTTTTACGTAGTTGTGTTGCTTTTTTATTTTTTATTCGTCTATACATTTGTTTATCTGATGATCTTTAATCATAAACTCCATATGATATCGCAGTAATAGTTTTACGAAATACAGCAAAAACATGCCTGAACTACAGTATTCAGAGAAAAAACCTATTTTTAATGTGTTCCTAAAATGTCTAATTTTAAGGTGCAATTTTGAGATTGAAAATGATGTCTTTTACCAGTTACTACTGAGATTTATATCATAATTATAACTTTTAAACGCAGAGATGGTTGACTTTACTTTTCTGCACACTATTCTTCTTATAGTTTAAACTTATTTATTTGACTTATTATAACTTGGAAGTCTTCCCTGGTATAACCAGTATAAGCATATGCGGAACAAAATATCTTGCTCAAGGACACCACACATAATAGTAGCTCTACCACTTGACCACGCCCTCCACTTCAAATATATATGTGAGTCACGTTGGTGGAAGTGAAGACCTGTTTGAAGAATCATCGGTAAATGAAATATAGTTAGTAAGATACAAGCATGCTATAAATTTAGTTTTGTAGTGAATACATGCATTTTATAGATTTTCGTTAAGATTAAACTTTTTAATTTTACTTCAATTGTAAAACAAGTTATTACAACTTGTGCTAATCATGCTCAGAGTCTTCCTGGGTATAACAAGTACTAAGCATATGCGGAAAAAAGTGTTTTGCTCAAGGACACTACACATAGCTGTGGGGGAGAATCGAACTCACGATCCTCCAATCCTGGGTTCGATGTTCTACTACTGGACCATGAGCTCCGCCGATTTTCAACGATGAAGAATCGATAAGCCAAATGAGCGAACACTCTTGTGATATAGATATAAATGTGGAAAAAGAAAAACGAAAATAGTGATCTGATTCAGTTAAAACAGGTATACAGGCATATCAAAGCTATGTATAGATGAAAGCGAAAGCCAACACCAGCTGAACTATATTAATATTCATAAAAAACTATAAAATAATGCATAAAATTTGAATAAACGTATATTTTTATTATGTTGGTGTAACATATCAGAAGGATTTCAGCGAAATAATTTATTTGCCAAGCGTTATGGATTTTGTTAACTGTGAAATATACTGTGAGGGATATAAAATCGATATAAAACTATTATCAAGTATATATTAACGATACATCCGCTTAAGAAGAAGATAAAAGACAGATGCTATATCGATAAAACCCGATTTTAGTAAGCTATAAGGAAATATTAAGGCGTTCTCAGAACATAAAAGAAGTGATTAATATCGTTAAAATGGTTAAAAACAGGATTTAATGACAAATATTAGCGATCACTCATGCGGTATCGATGCTGTGAATTGTGATAAATAAAAAAAAGAAGTTAAATGAAAATTAAGATAACATTTAAGCGGGATGCGTTATAGATATACACAATATAAGAGATAGCTGACATGGGATATTAGTGATTGTTATTAAGGCAGTATATTTTGAAGCAGAATGTTTGGAAATACCCGATTTTTGTGCCAACGCATGAGACGTTCGTCGTCTATTCGTGTACGTTTCCATGGAAAAACTAGCACGTGTCTCACGTTTTCTGTTTAATATAAAACAAACAATATGACATTTAGATGACGTTTTTTGCAAGACATCAATGATTTACTGTCTGCTTTTTGATGTCAGTGATAAGACATTGCCTTTCAATTATTTTAACTTTGGCTTGGGGAGCATGTGCATTCCCATGTATGAACCAAACGTACATATTTTGTCAGCAAAAATACAATTGATAACACACACACACACACACACACACACACACACACACACACAAGCTTAATTTGATTTTTTTTCAACCCCCATCCCAAAACAATTACGCATTAAGGGAATAGCTAAGATTACAATTGCACTGATCCATATAATAGTTGGCTGACAGTTGACCTAGGAAAATTAGATTGGCGCAATCTAAAATATTATTTGGTTGAAGCCAAAATATTGTCGGTAGAAGCAAGGCGTATCGCTGCAACAACTTTTGGTTAATTGATCAAAGTTAGACATATGTATGCAAAAAATATATAGATGTAACACCACTTTGTTTTGAACCTAGCATATTCATGCTCACACAAAATAGCACTGAAACAGATCACATCATTTAAAACACTGCACAATTAAAAGCGTACTACAATTCAAAACAACATTTTTATAGATCACATTTAGATTGTAAAAATATATACACATGATATATAAACGATGACGGTTGAAATGTATTTAAATGGTAGGTTGCAAACATGGCAGTTTATTATTTATAAGGCATACCGCAATATATATTAATCAAAATATTGATAGCCGGGTCTAATAAATATTCATACGCCTTACTGTTTTGATTGATATTATTGTAGTGTTTGTTTTATTTTATGCAACATGTTTTCTTTAAACCATGACACAATACAAAGTCATCAGTACATTTTTATTGTTTAACTTGTTGCATTTATAAAATGCATGGACAAAATGAAATTCGACGAATAAAAAGTAGTCCCTGTCGCGTATGATCATATTGGCGGTGATCAAGACTGCAAAGCTTAATCATGCTGACAAAAGCAGGGTCATGCCTTCTGTACAAAGCATGGCTAAAAATGAATGAATACAGCTGCACGCATTTCTATACAATTATAAGTCGCCTTTAATAAAACCTGTATAAATGTAGAATATTATTTTTACATTTTGCCTCATGAGTTTTACAACCTGGCTTCTGTTTCACCACCAAGAGTTTTCTTAAATACATAAAAACGTAGCTAATTGTGACTGGTTATTTAGATATCTTTAATTCAATATCAATACAATCATATGCAGTTTTACTGGAACCAGTCTAGAATCATGATCATCTAACTGCTTTTCTTAAATGTAAGTTTCTAAGTATGTGAATACTAATATATGTTGGTGAAACAGGAACATGGTTTTTGATCGATAAATGTTTTAAGTGCGTACTTAAATTCTTAAAAACTTTAATTCAGAAAAGCTGCCATGTGATAATGATTTTAGACTGTAGATTTCAAATATTTAAGACAAACTTCAGACAATATTGGTGAAACAGAGACCAGATCTATTTATTGTTTCATTAACCCATACACATGTAAACTATGTGTGGTGTATTGTATACTACGATAGCAATGTTTCATTATCTCAAAACTTTTATATGAAAATAAAACATTATAAGAACTATTTAAAAATCATTTTTATAATAAGTTTTAAAACAAGCCAATTTAAGTAAACAAATATGTTTTCCCTTTTATTTGTCATTTATGTTAATATTTTGATACCCATTTATGAAATATATAACGGAAATAGTTTCATATCAAATTCGTACTTAGGTTTACATACCGGTATGTTCTTTCAAAAATCTGATTCAATAACATATAGAAACAAAACATGTTTTGGGGAACATTTTCATTCTTTTAAAATAAAGCCTAACGTACATTCTGTATTAATAATACGTTTGTTGTCAACCAAACCCTTATTACTTTTAAGAGTTTATACACTACTTCAACATAACAACAACATAAACACGAAATGCAAAATAATAGTTATATTGTATCAAAGTAATGTCAATCCACAAGAGCTAAATTGTCATATCACCTAAGTGTAGTTTGAAAGTTGATATTTTCTATGGCATTTAAGATAATTTCAGTTATTGGTCTAGAAAAAAAAATGGAAAAAGCAAATGGTTCCATTTGTTATTTAAAAATGATATTTCCTAAACCTGGTACTTGTAACTTGAAAACTTAACTACTAGTTCATTGCAAAATGCATTTAATTTAATCAAATCACCACTTAAGATTTTAAAAATGTGCGTGCGTATAGCCTCATTTATTCATTGCACTGGTTTTAAATGGTTCATTGAAATATTCACTTACTATACCAACGTGTGTTTCATTTTAAATCTAATGTATTTGTACGCTTTAGATTAACCTATTTAACATTTAATATCGCATGACTTGAAACACTTAACTTTATACAATATTGAAAACTCTGAAATTGAGAAAAAAATCATCGAAACCCTCGTCAATAACATTAACTTTTATATCGGATTTAGGCTTGCTTTTAGATCCCGAAAGTAAATTAAGCACAATTGAATCTTAAAATTCTGATTGATGACATTACATAGGACATTTCCCCTGAGAAAAAATTGCCTATTAAGAACTTATGGAAGTATGTGACCTTAGGCTATGTTGCACTGTCCTCATTTGTCTCACGGACTTATTCCGTGTTGTCAATTCTGATGTTATTTCTTTTGATAATTTTGACAACAGAATTTATACTGCAATAAACACAATGTGACATTCTTTGACACTGTTTAAAAAGTAGGTTACAAGCATCGTAAAGTACATGGTATTGTAATTCTTAGTTAAATGCAACAAATGTCTGGATATACACTGTTTGGTTAAGTTGAGTTTCACGTGATTAGGACATTTGGCAATATTGATTTATAAATAATGCTTATGTAATACACTGTTTGGTAAAGTTGTATTTCACGTGAATAGGACATTTGGCAATACTGATATCTAACTACTGCTCACGTGGTAACCCATGTATGTTTCTAACTATTGAATTGTTACAAACTGGACAGCAAACATAGTATAAGAAAACTGTCTGTTTACATATACAAAGCATTTAAACTGAAAAACGAGTATATGCTAATTGAAAGAAATCATTAGTAAATCAAATGGATTTAAATTGTTTAAGTATACGATGTTAATCGCTGCTATATATATATACCCCTCAGATCATTGTAGTAGTAATTGATGAGTAAATTCTTTTTGGTATAACTATACTAGCACACATATACCAACGTGATTCAGTATTTGAAACATTATTAAATATTGATATGTCATATATGTTACAATCCAATCTTTACGTCTGAAATCAATGATTATTTCGTCGTTTAATGAATATGTATAATAACACGATTCTGAAATGTTTGATCACAGGTTATAATGCCCTTTTTAAAATTAAGTTGTACAATGTACTATATTACGAAATAAGAGGTGTTCTGATATTTTCTGTCTGTTCGGATTCAAATCAATTTCAACATATATATTACGATGTTTTATAACATTTATAATATTGGTTTAATTTTACACTTTCCTTATTAACTGTCAGTAACTTATGTCTAACTTTTTCATTTCGGTAAGATAAAGATTTGGCGATATATAAAACACTGTACACTGTATGGAACAGCTAGTCCGCCAATTCGGTATTTCCAATGTAAACATAGACATGTGTAGCGTGATTAAAATGTGTATATAACATTAACAGACAGTTATGCATATTTACATAGCCTAAATATTCTCTTTATTCAAGTCCAAATTTCAAGGAATTGCTTAAATACATTTTGAAAAAATGCATAAAATGTCAGGTGGCGGGTTAGTTGTTATGTTCAGTATATTATAAAATGAATGTATCGGGAGGGATTTCTAACTGTTATATTGTCATAATTATTATCATAGTTTATTAATACATCCGAATTACACATTAAGACTGCATAACTATTAGAATAATTAATTAGAAGAAAGTTGAAATTTACAGATGTTTTTTTTTACGAAATTGTTTTATATATTGTTACTATTTGCTAATGAGTGATGCTTTAATGACCGTTTCACTTGTGTATTGATATATCATAATAAACAGGTCACTGGTAATGACTGCGTATATAAGATTAACCTAAATGGAAATTTTAATCATGTAATAATTCTACATGTATCTATAGTTCTATATACAGTCAAACAAGCCAGTCAAGGAAATGAGCAAAAGTGACATTTTAAGAATGGTTGTTTCTCAATGCAGGTTTATTTGCTCTGAAAGCATGTAAATGGCAATTACATTGACCAAATACATTTAAATACACCTAAAATATCCAAATGTTCCTAGTGTAAACCCACCTGAACTTTAAAAAACATTACCTTTGAAACAAACCTAAACTATCTAAACTCACTTAACATATTTTAGCATTCCTAGTATAGACTGAAACAATGAATATCATTTGTTTCAAGAACGAAACCAAATCTTGGAAGTACTGGTAGCAAAGTTTTAATAAATATTTATAGCCTTCCTAATTTGATTAAATTTTATTATAGCATTTGGTTAATTTCATGCAACATTTTTATTAAAATGACATAATAAAATGTCCACGATATATTTTTATTGTTTGATTTGGGTTTTACTGGCATATATAAAAAAACATGAACAAAATAAAATTGGACGAACACAAAGTAGTCCATGTCGCGTATGATCATTTTGGCGGTGATCAACATTGCAAAGCTTGATCAAGACAACACACGCAGGGTTATTCACATGGCATAAATCTCGGATAATAACGAATAACATCATTTTTCAGTATATGTAAAATCACATTCTCCTATTAAATCACATTAAATATTTCCAGTATTAACTTAATTTGAATATCTAAATTATACCAATATAAACTCACCTTAGATATCTACATATCCTGGTACTAAATATTCCATATATGATAGGATTTACGGCAGAATTCAAAGGTGCCAAACTCTGTATGAATGTGGAAACCGCCACCATTTCCTGCGTTGCTGGGATGCGATCAAATAGGTGTAATGTGTTGAAGACAAAGTAGGGACTCCAGCACAATATAAACACTGCAATATACAAACAATAAATATAAACATATTGCAAACACGCTTATTCTAAAACTAGTATAGCAATACATCATGGCATAGTGATGGCATGTAGGACCCCAAAATGTAAAACTGGTCACACAGTTGAAATGAATTACCATATATGTAATACTTTTCCAAAAATGTGAACCCTAAAAGTTTGAAAATGTCCATAGACACATGTGCCATAAAAACGTAACAAACACCGGCTGGCCAGAACTGTCCTCTAAATGCTGAGCGCTAAAGGTGGAAATTTCTTGTATACTTTTTCAAATGTTTTGTATGACCCCACCGGGGATCGAACCAACGACCTTCCGCATGCGAGGCGGACACTTTACCACTAGATCACCGCTGCTGTGTTTTATATTTAAAGTTACGACACGTATATGTGGTACTATCAATTAATCGAGGCATGTATTGTCACGGTCAAGCCATTTAGCAAACTCAAAGGGAGATATGGCGTTTGATAATTCAGAACACGAACATTCAATTTGGCAAATAAACGTCTATATAGCTTAAAAACGTACACACACTTTTTGAAACGGAATTTCAATATTTTTTTATTATTTTTCAAACATTTTCCCTATGCTATTTCAAATCATTATTGAATACTAACATTTTGATGTTGACAGTGTATGCATAAAATAATAAATTACAGTTCCAAAATGCAATTGTCTGACAAAATAAAATTCGAATTCTTGAATTATTTACGAGGCATATAACATTTAACAAGTATAAAAACTCGATATATAGTTGTGGACAACTTGCAGTTGTTACCCTGCATATTAATATTGGAATATCAAAATGACCCCAGTGACTCACAAATTTTTGTTTTGTAGAGATTCAATTTATAACAAAATATTCATCAATTCAAATTGTAAAACAAAGGACAATATACAAGGACCACCACAAAAGGCTCTATATAATTAATAATATAAAATGTGGTATTTTATTTTAGTTATACATGTATTTTAATTTTGTTTTAAACTTTGCATGATTACATTATTAAAGGGTTAATGTACAACAAAAGGTTTTTGCTCAAAAGAGGACAACATGGGATGAGGGTGGTGGTGGTGGTGGGGGGATGATCGATATTCTAAATATTCTTAATTATACGGCCGTTTTAAGAAAAACACAATAAAAATAAGATAAACACACATTCTCAAATAATAAAGTATATTTAATACATATACTCCAAGGACTCCTGAAAATAGAATTTTAAAAAAATGTGTTTAATTGGGGCTTCATGACACTGACCCGTCCGTAACAACAATTATACGTACATGCTTTCGAAAAAAATAGTGCCATAGATGGTGAAGATCAAGCCATTTCAAGTTCATAGCGAGACATGGCACTCGATAATTCAGAACATGCCATTGGCAAATAAACGTCTAAACGGAATCTCAATAAATTATGAATTATTTCTTAAACAAGTATGTTTGGATGCTATCGATTAAATAATGGAGGTATGTATTGGCAAAGTCAAGCCATTTAGCAAGCTCAAAGCAAGATATGGCACTCGATAAATCAGAACATGAATATGACAAATTAACTTTCTTAAATAGCGTAAAAAGTAAACATAACTTCTTTGAAACGGAATCTCAACAAAGTATTTATTATTTCTCAATCTTTTCCCATATGGTCTTTCAAACCAATATTGAATACCAACATTTTGACGTTAACAGGGTATGCATAAAACAATACATTACAGTTCCAAAGTGCAATTGTCTGACAAAAATTAAGTTCTAGGTCTTGCATTATTTATGAGACGTATGACATTTGACAAATATTAATGCTCGATATAAAACTGTGAACAGCTTCCAGTTGGGATTTGCATGTTAATCTTGGGATTTCATAACGACCCCAGTGATTCACTAAGTTTGTATTCTAGACAAATTTGACATCATAAAAAATATATAACTTAATCCCCATTGTCAATTTTGTCATGTCAGACTGCCATTTCAACATAACGACCACAATAAAACACCGCTAAAACGTTCAGAAGTGGTGATAATAGGGTTGCCGCCTAGCAATTGCCATTTGATAAATCGCAAACGAAGATCTTAGATATTGTCCATGGATACATTTAATTTTCGTTAAACTGTTTCCAATTACCGAATGATCTAGTGGGCCGTCCTAGGATTAATTAACCATTGGCATCGTTCGTTTGAGACCATCTCGGTCCAAACACGTTTTTAAATGGGTTTAACGGGGTTAAACGCCATTTTCGACACATGTGAGGTTATATATGACACAATCGATTGATTGGAGAAAGAAGATCTAAGAATGAATCTGAGGAGAACTACCGTCGTTCCTCAAGTAACTGGCAAACTGTCTGATATAAGTTTTTGGAGGAGCAGGATTCGAACCTACGACCTTACAGGTGAGAGGTAAGTAATAATGAGGCGACACCTTAGACCTATCGGCCTCGGAGGACCCAGACACATTTGATAGTTTTTAAGTTGTTCACGGATACACATTGGTTGAAATAAGATTTATATTTGTATGCGCTACTGGTTTCTTTCTCCGCCTATAAACTAGTTCGGTATTTATAATATGCCATATTTCCTCACTTATTAAATAACCTTCATATATAACATGCAATCTTCTCATAAAACAGAGTGGATTAGTGGTCCACTGGTGAACGTTTTGGACTGCAAACCAAGGGGTCACAGGGTCGATTTCCCCGCTCCTCCAACAAAAGATACACATGGAACTTTAAAAAAATATCGAGGTACCATGTATCGGTACTTAACACCGGCATGTAAATTAACCATGGACGCTACAAAAGGGTCTTCTGTATCTTTGCCCCATCCTTCAAAAAACCTGAAACTTCTGAGGGCGTCGCCCATATGGGGAACCGGTGTCTCCGATAAATAAAATTATAATCATCATCACTTATAAAACTGCCCGTTATACATACAGTATAATGTGTTGCAATCCCATTCAAACAAAGAAAACCAAAATTAATAATAAACGTTAGAATTAATTGTTTAGAAAAAAAATGAGTTGTTAGAATAAACTGACATATTACAAGTATACCAATATCTGATATAGTTCACATCGATTAGATATGATAGGAAACTAAATCTTAGCGTATAAAATATATCGAGGAGCCACCTTAAACCAATGAATATTCATTAAAGAAATAGAATACCCCCCACCCCCCGAAAAAACCACAAAAAAAAACAAATAAAAAAAACAAAAAAAAACAACAACAGCCCAGATATTATAAATTACAACCATTGCGATAATTAGAAACAATGCAAGTAGGTATAGCGGAGAAGTCATATAAACACATCATAAGGTAATACATGTACAACTATAAACATACGTTGAACCAACCAAACCACGTGGTGGGTAATTTGTTATAATAAAACAAACGTTAGAAATCACCATAAACATTAACAAACATCGGAGCTATGCAAACATAACACACCCAGGAAGTGTATGAAACCATTAGTGCAAAATAGTATGCACGTTTGTTTTTATGGATGAATGTTAATACTGAGACTGCATGCCAACAAATAATATAGCTTACATATGCATACATATGTATGAACTAAGTAATTAACGGTGTTCTCCATCTTACATGATTACTTATTAACAGAGCATTACCAGATAATATTTTTTGGTTAACATTTCTGTCTTAGAAACGGGAGTAAGACGGTTCGAATCCATGTGTTTGCACTTGCTTTTTTTCTGATGCGACCGGTTGCCCACCCTGCAGCTATTTAAATTGAGGGGTACTGAATGTTTATTAGCCTGACACCTGACAATGACGGGAAATAAATGTGTACAACATAAAGGTGTCTCATAAGCTCATTGTGAGTGGCCCTTTCAATAGGGGTGACACTATAATAAACAGACAATAATGCCACTATATCCTGTACATGTATCATTACACTACTCATATTTCAGTTCAGTTCGATAGGCTCAATAAAGTTGATTCACATACTGGTTGTTGATATATTTACATTAACGTCTTGTAAGAGGCACTTGCCGCCATAGTTGGATATCCACGGGTGCCAATTCCGATACTCTCCATATATCACCCGTGGGAAACTACGCTAGCTCTGCGTCGTTTTATTTGAACAGAACAGAACACAATACAGGTAACGTTAACGCCTAATCAAAACGGCGTTTGCATGAAACAAGCGTTGCGATTGGATACCGTTCCTTTCATGAAATCGTGATGGAACCAATCATATCGCTGCGTTGTGGGTTGGTAGAAACGACGCAAACCTAAAGTTATATCCCACGGGTGATAAACGGAGAGTATCGGAATGGATTACACTTGGGTATCCGACGATGACTTGCCATAAAACAAGACAAAACCACAAATGCTTACCTAGCACAATAGAGAACGTCATTTTGATGGTTCTTATTTTAGCTTGTGGTATAATACCTCGTGAGCTCCGTCCCATGTTACCGGTTCTGTTCGGCTTTGGAGAGCCTTTTGACGAATAACCTGAAATATTTGTAAAAGTAAAGTTAAACTTATGAGTTTGTGAGATATATGCAATAAGCTTAAGGACCATTTAATGTTGAAGATATATGTGATTGGAATATAGAAACATCTAATTCGTCACATTAGAGCCATAAAGTAACAAATGGATATGAAACAAGAAGGAACTTGGTAATTTTTTTGCACCAATTGGGCGTAGTATCATGTTCATCAAAGTATTGATTCAAAATTGATATTAAAATATTGTTCTTTATTACATTTTTCAATTCAAAAAGTGCATAGAAATATACAAATATAATTCTTGCTGGTTTTGACTTGGTTTAGAAGTTCTGAACTTTAGGTTTGCATTGTTATTATTTATATATATTATATTTCCCTGATATACCAATTTTCAGTTACATTTTATAAGTATTCAATTTTCAAATTTCCTACATTTATTTTCAGTTTTATTTCTACTGTTATACAGCAATAAGTTGTCTCATTGTTAATAATCAAACGGTTCGCAATTTGTATTATCTTGTAATATCGCTTTGATGACACCTTTCAATATTTTTATTGCATGCATTAACTCATTACCGTTTACGTCAATATTTGCCTTTCAGTAAACGATTTCTGTTATCCTCAATGGATCGCATTTTCATTGCGTGTTGAAAATAAATGATTTAAGTTAATTGAGAGTTTAGCATTTGTAAACGTGATAACATCTTTGATTAAAATATGAAAATAGTTTTAATTAATTGTATATGTCAAAATGAAAATGTTTTGACTTGAATATATTGATATATGTTGATTTTCCGGATATGATAAACCAGAGAGTATTATTATCTTTACCATTTGATGTACCATTTGAGGGCATTAAATGTTTCGTATCGGCTGTATACAGGTGTTTAGGCTTGTCTGGTGCAAGGAGGTGGCTGTTCTTCCAGATGATATGGATGATCATTGCGTAACATCCGGTGATGATTAAGGCGGGAAGTACAAGTACAGCTGCAGTCACAGACAGGAAGTAGACCTGTGAGGAAAACAGGAAAAGGATAATGGCGTTATGTTTTGCGGTGAATAACTGATTATTATAGAAAATTAAATTACAATCAAAAATTCCATAACAAAGACGATTGATCTTACGCGAGAACAACTATCGATCCGCCCACCGGCCACGTGACATTGTTTGTCCAAGTAAATACAATGTATTGTTTACTTAAACGTAGTTTGTCTAGCAACCAATATCGATCGCTAATTGTATTATAGACGTGTTAGTTTGATAGCCCGCGTCAGGTCATCTATAAACAACAGTGTAACGTTCAAGATAGCGATGATTAAATAGAGAAACAGACAGATGAAAATGACTGCTGGCAGAAAGTAAAATATTTTTATGAAAATCATGAAAATGACTGCTGGCAGAAAATAAACATTATTTATGAAAATCATTAAAATAATTGGTGAATGTTCCCATCAGGTAAACGATGAGTTTCATGGAAAGAATTTTGATAAATAAACAATGTGTTAGTAATAATTATCCATTTATGTTTATGTAATAAAAACACCTCACACATATTTAAATATTTAAATAAAATAGTTGCATTAATTATTTCCTTCTCATCTTATGTATGCCAAAATGCATTGTTCTAAATCGAGGGGGGATTGAAAAAAAAAATCTAAGTGCTTCTTTATTTATATGCATTTAGACCTTTTTCGCATTCACCCTTCGACACACTTTGATACCACAGGGATGATCTAGCAATTTGAATCAGCAGAGATAGACTATTGACAGTGAGGCACAAAATCGTATATCAATCACCACGGATATTGTGACCGGTTAGGGACTCCAACTCACGATCCCTGGATTGAGAGTCAGACAAGCTAACCACTGAGCTAATCAGGTCCAGCTTGACATCCCTTTACAACCAAACATATGTACTGGGAATGAACCGATAAAATCAGTGAAGTAGTTTTATCTTTCCTCCCTTTTAACCAATACGTTTTTTTATTTGAAATATTTTGAATAAACCAGTATGCTTTCTTTTATCAATTATTGCATATTTGGCCAAATTGAAATAATAACGGAACAATATGATAAAGTCTATATGAAATTTAAAATAATTGTTATAAAAGCAGATTTATACAATTTTTCTGTTTATTGTCCACATAATTTGTTAAACGTTAGACTTCATGCTTTATTGTTAAATGTGTGCAAATATATGTTTGATTGAAATATTGTTTAAACTACACATACTTGTTAGAAATATAATAAGCTTAAAAAAATAAAAGTAATTAAGTAATTAAGTAATTAAGTAATAAAGTAAGTAAGTAAGTAAGAAATTAAGTAAGTAAGTAAGTAAGTGAGTAAGTAATATTTTATTGTAGTGACATGTGCATGGAATTCATGATGAAGAAACAAGATGAAAAAGATAAATAAATAGTAATAGGCCAAATGGGCCTATTAGTCACATACAAATAAATAGTAGTCGTAACACATCAAAGTATATACACTGTACATATGAATGGGTTGAGTGGTAATAGTCCCTATAGTACTTATAGCTATAATTGATTTCATGAAATAATTCTTATATCTTTATATCTGTGTATGAATGATATCAATTTACCCTACATCTATGTATAACCCCTACATTCCAGTATATAAGTGACAGAAAAGAAACCCAACACGCCAACTGACCGTCTGGAACTCTTGTCACATACAATAGTAGTCGTAACACATCAAAGTATACACACTGTACATATGAATGGGTTGAGTTGTAATAGTTATCATGATATCATTCTTATATATATATATATATATATATATATTTGTGTAATTATGTAATCAAATTACTTTTCATCTATGAATAACCCCTACCTTCCAGTATAAACGTGATGGAAAAGAAACCCAACACTCCAACTGGCCGTCTGGAACCCCTGCCGTGAATAACATAGGAGAGGCAAATACGGCCGAGATGCCCCAGGCCAACCCTACTAGCACCTTACAACGTGTCCCTGAAAACAGAATAATTTGTATGATATATAAATTGTATTAAATAAGTGTGGTCATGATCATCCAACTATGTCTCCCTGAAGAAAACATGTTCATACTTTTAGGTTCTGTGCAACATTATACGGTTATTTTGCAGTGTTTTGTACAACATTATACGGTTATTTTGCAGTGTTTTGTACAACATTATACGGTTATTTTGCAGTGTTCTGTGCAACATTATACGGTTATTTTGCAGTGTTATGTACAACATTATACGGTTATTTTGCAGTGTTTTGTACAACATTATACGGTTATTTTGCAGTGTTTTGTACAACATTATACGGTTATTTTGCAATGTTCTGTGCAACATTATACGGTTATTTTGCAGTGTTTTGTACAACATTATACGGTTATTTTGCAGTGTTCTGTGCAACATTATACGGTTATTTTACAATGTTCTGTGCAACATTATACGGTTATTTTGCAGTGTTCTGTACAACATTATACGGTTATTTTGCAGTGTTCTGTACAACATTATACGGTTATTTTACAGTGTTTTGTACAATATTAGACAAAACACTGAAATGATCTTTTTATTTTATACCTCAATCTAACAGAAATTTTTCAAAAGAGTGATCTTTTTAAATAATAAACCCTGTGTTCAAAGCGGCATACGAATAGCGGAGATATTGGTGGTTTTTTTTCAACGTCATCTACATGCAGATCATTTTGTCGGTTGTTTGTTTTTATCGTTGGACTTTGTACTATTTTTTTCTCCTTTTTTAGTCGCTATCTTGAATTTTGGACTGTACAATATTAAAGTTATTGGAAACAATACATTTCTACATATTGTATAGCCACGTGGTAACATCGTGAGTAGGTGACAAGTATAGAATAGTAGAATATATTGTACTCGTATGTATTGTATTAAAAACTATATTGGATGCCGTAGTATAGAACAATAGTCTGATAAACATCGTTAATGGTGGATACAATCAAACGTATCAGAGTGTGTACATTAATCGTGTCAATTAAAATTGCTTTCATTAATGTTTTATTGATTTCTTGTAATAACTTTTGATAAGCGATCAGCATAGTCAATTGATAACCACACTATTAATATATAGATATAATTTACAGATGAGAATAGCATATTGTCACTACAACCTCACACCGCATAAGTAACAGAAACAAATATAATATAACACTTAAAATAATAAAAAATAAACCTGTCAAATCTTCACCAAAACCTTCTAAATAATTAAAAAAAATTATAATAAAACAGGTATTGAGCAAATTTCTTTCACCAATACAAAATTTCCCATATATTAAACAGAACTGAGCATAGGCTACACAAATTAGAAATATTTCCCGAAATGTAGAAACATGTCCCGAAAAGTATCCGTGTCCAATGAAAGAAAAAAGCATTGAAGGAATGTAGAACTGCTAATGGCAATGCTTTTATGTACAATCTAGAAATTATTTGCGAGGAATGAAAGATTTCGCTAAAATTGCAAAATGTTCGCTGTTCGAATGTTTGCTATCAGAAATTTTGATAGATAAAAGTAATTCAAAAACACACTATATCTATACATTATAAAATACAATATGAACTATTTATATAAAAAATGGACTCACATGTCGTAGAAAAGTTTAGGGGTCTTGCAATAGCATCGTATCGGTCTATGCTCAAAGCTACCAACATATATGTGGACGCAAACATGACAAATGCCTGAAATTTTAAATAAACAAAAACATATTTAGTTGTTTTAAATTTTAAGAGTTATCCATTTAAAAAAGGCAACCTCTCAGGTTCACAACGCGTATAGAATATTTATTGGGAGCGTGTGGTCCAGTGGTTGAGCATTGGGCCCGTAATTGGGGGTCGTGGGTTCGGACCCCCGGCACGGTTATATGTAATGTCCTTGAACAAAACACTTTATCTGCATATGCTTAGTACTGGTTCTACCCAGGATGCTTTCGAACGTGAATTGTAATAACTATTCATAATCGATGTAAAATAAAAAAAGTTTAAAACAAGTGTTTGCGGCATCATAATGCTCGTAAAACGACTCTACAATTCTAACCTTAAGGAAACCATTGTTGTAATCGACTTTTATTGTCAATTTTTTTTGATAAATGGATTGTTCCATTGGAAGCAAATGGCGCAACCAAGAAAATATTCCATGCATAGTAAATACCGTATTTAATTAAAACTAATGATATTATTTAATGAACGTATTAAGCTGATCCTCAGAAGGCAATGTTGTTGTCTTATTTCAAATCTATTTGTCGTTCCATCACTAAAATAATATTTGATAGGTTTCAGGTTCAGATTGAAAATTCTGTCTCGAGGGTAACTGTATTGTCATTTACGAGGCTGCCGATCTTAACTGAAAAAGCAATGAATATTTTCTCTTGCATATCAAACGCATTGAGTTATCGTTTTAATTTAATGCATCATTGTTTTACCGTAGCCGCTTTTGATCTTTTGATACATCTAATTTTATGTCGTTAAATCTGCCTAAAGCAGCCAGTCAAGAGAAGAAGCAAATATTGCCTCCTTGACAAATTGTTGCTTAATACAGGTTAATTTGCTCTGAAAGCATAGCAATGGGAAATAGCTAAAGGCTTCTGCTTCTGCTTTTTCTACCCAAAGCAAGTGTAATGTTTCATGTTTGGTTGGGACTTACGAAGAAAAAGCCTGTAGGCGCATTGTATATAGATAGGTATAAAAAATATTGTACCACAGGTAAAACACGTTTAGCTGTTTGGTTTTATACTTATATATTCATAAATTTAGATTTTACGTTTATTGAATAAACGTTGCGTTATATTCTTATGAACCGACAGGAAGTATGGCAATTCGGATATCTTCCAAAACAGATCCATTTAATTATAATGTTTTCCCTATATTATATGCTAACCATACAATGCAATATGTGTTTATATAGCAATACAATGTATTTATGCTGATGTAGCAGAGAACTATTACCTGTGCGAATTTTACTAGTTTGCACATTACGTCACCGACGTACCATTTAACGGTTATTTTCCATACTAAATCAATCAAAACTGTGATAAGACCAACAGACAAATCTGAAAAGAAAAGAAGAAAATTGCATACAATTATGTCTTCCAATGATCGATTTCGAAGTAAACACAGTTTAAGAAATCATATAAAAATATGGACCTTTCTTTTTTAAAATGGCCTTGCTTAAAACAATGTACAGTATTTTTTGTTTAGCGATCTGTTAGTAGCTTAGTATACTTGTTAAAAAGTATTTACTCATATACTAAAAGTGCAAAATGTTTGCCGCAAGCCATATGGCGATCGTCTTTCGTTAGACGGACAAACTCCCTACTGGACAAAGTTCATTCCGCTTATTTTTGTATGGGTTGACAAAATGCCTCCTGCGAATTTTACAAGGTGGACAAAATCCCTCTTGCCAATTTAGCAAGGTGGACAACATCCCTTCTGCCAGTTTTGCAAGGTGGACAAAAACCTTTCTGCCAATAGTGCAAGGTTTCATTCGATATGTTGGCATTCATATAATGTCAGTTAGACAAAGTGTTTCATCAACTATATCCAAAAGCATTGTTTACCAAGTCTATCAGTAACTGCACCTTATAATCATAACATTTGCTCATTAAGTCATGTCATACTAACATTCAATAAATTCAGGTTTCACTTCTTTCTTTTCTTATAAAATAAAATATAGGATTTCCACAGGAATAGTATTCCACATAATGTTTTTATTTTTTTAATGTTTTTTTCATAGTAGGAAATCATCCCCACATAAAAATGTACAATAACCGGTAGGTTGACCAGGTTGTATTTTTTTACGGTGCAGTGACAAACTGAGATATTTAAGAAAAGAGGGCATCAAATGCTCATCAATACATGCATCTGTTAAAATCCTAAAAAATTCCTTTTTTTAACACAAGCGTTTGTTATACTCATCTGTTACAGTAGCAAGATATCACAACCACTATGAACCATTTTGAAAATATTTCAAACCAAATTACATCGGACTTTTTTAAGCGTAAAACTCATATTACTGTGGCAAAAAGGGTACAACTGTGCCATGAGACGTAAAATAAGCAAACAGTGGTGCATTTTAGTATATCACAGCATAAGCTCTCGCCAAAAAATAAAGTCGGACCCAATTAGCTCAATTAGTAGCGCGTCTGACTATCCGTTTAGGGATCGTGAGTTTGAATTCCCACTCGGCAACAGTCTTCGTAATTATTGATGTACGACTTCGTGTCTCATTGTCATTTATCTATTGCCGCTGGTTCAGATTGAATAATTATCAGTTACTTGCGGAGATTGGTGTGCTCGAGTCCTGGTTAACATTCCATTCCATTTCTAGCAAAGAGTGGTAAGGTTTACTGACCGTCAGTTAGCTCTCAGTAGCATGCCAACGACGCTAAATATTCATACAAACAAAAATGACAAGATCGGTCGTATCGCAGTTTTTTTCCCCAAACAGTTTAAATGATTTATTGCATATTTAGATCGTCTGTTAGCCCTCGATAGCATAAAAATGACGCTAAATATTCAATCAATCAAGCAATGCATATTTAGCGTCATTTCTGTGCCATCAATGGCTAACAGACGACTGAAGTTATTTATAGTGTCATTTTTATCATCTAAATGTGTCCCATATTTTATTTGTTAACGGTTATTCGTAGAAATGACACAAGAGTAATTTAGTCACAGATATTTGGATAGACTAAAGGCATCCTTATTTTAAGATTTATATTTGGGTACAGTTATTATATCTTACATGAAAATAGAGTATCAGAAACTTGTGCTCAAATTATTTTATTATTATGATTAATAGCTATTTCTCAAAGTATAAGTGATCCTAGACTATCGTTCTCTGGAGTGATCATCAACCAGTCAGTAAAGCAAAATATCTGTGATAAAACTATCACATGTTGTGTAATTATGTAGTGCTTATTCAGCAATTTTGATCCCCAATACAGTTATGCAATATGGTGATTAATTATAACCGAGCACCTGTTATATATTATTTTTCTTATGTTTTTTAATGATTTGTTACTCTGCAATTTGTAATGAAGCAATCCTTATCTCGGAGCAATATGATTTATCTCAGAGCAATTTGATTTATGACTATCGGTAGAAAGTCTGTTTATTTCAAAGCTTTTTATTACAGATATTTATGTTTCCCGGATAGTTATGACACCAACTCTGCAAAGGTATTCGAGCAAATTATTATATCTCGAAGCAAAATGTTTTAATTATTCATTTAATTCATTGAAAACATTGAATAATTTAATAAGGTTTTGAACAATTAGTCTAAGACATAAAATATATTAAATAAATACAGCATAGTTGAATTAAAAGCTCAAGATATAAAATAAAATATAGATGTACTATTTTAAGATATAAAACTAACGAATTGAAGTGAAACGGTAAGAAAATTTTATAAGCAAGAAACAACTCTCCCTTAAAACAACAACAAACACAGCAATACTCCCAACCAAAACAAAAGAAGAAAAAAGATAGGTGAAGCGATCACAGAACAACATTGGCAAGTAGAATGATAATACTTTTTTTGAACTTCATTGCTTTACAGTTCAAAAATTAAAAATGCGTTTTGCAAAAGAGTACCGAACTCTGTATATATTTACTCTTTGATTTATTAAAAAGGAATGCAGCCATACAATTTGGTATTGACACTTCATTCCAAGTGTCGTCACGATTGCATTTTGAGTTAATATTTCGTGAAGGGATGCATTAAAATGTATTCGAATAAGTGTATAAATATGGGCAGTAATAGTTTTCGCAATGAAATCTATATGTAGGTAAAAAATGAAGGCATATATCTTAACTTGATACTCAAACATTCACGTGCCACTGAGATGTTGTTGTGGTTTGACCCTTTTGAGTTTTCAACAAATGTAAAAAAACATATAGTGAATAAATAAAAACTTGCCTACCAGCTAGTGCAAGATGCATTATGAAAAAATGCATGCGTGAATGACGACGTCGTGATAATCCCACTGCCAGTAACACTATAGAGTTGCCCACGACAGTGCAGCATAGCAGTAATGACAAAAACACCAGCTGCTCAGTCTGAAACAAAAACAAGCAGAAATTGATGCAAATATTTTTTAACATTTTATTTGATACATTAGAACTTCGTTGGCCCGAACACAGATCGCTGGAACACCACGTATATCTCGAACTACTTATCTGGTTCCGGCCGAATTCTTATTTCGGTGTACATATATGGTATGATGTTGAACAATACTTGGCTCGGACAACCCTTAACTATTTTGTCCAGTCCCGTCGGGTTCGAGTTATCGAAGTTCTACTGTATATCCAAAACATAAGCATCCTTTACCAAGTCAGACAGTAACTACAACTTATAATCTTAACGTTTGCTCATTTAGTCATGTAATACTAACATTCAATTTAATTCATGTCTGACTAAACAGCTGAATTTTTATCTGATTATATATAAAAATAAGGTTAAGGATTTCCACGGTAAAAAAGTATATATAGAATTTGTTTAAAGTATTTTTTTCATTGCCGCATGGTAACTGTACACATAATTACATAATAACTGATAGGTTTACCAGCTTGTAGTTTTTAAAAGACAAAACAATAACGCCCAACCCCCATTTTTTTAAAAAAAGAATTTCTCTAATGCGCATTTATACATCAATCGGTTAAAATCCTATGAATGCATTTTTAACACCAATGTCTACGCGTTCACTTTGCAGGAGATAGTTTGAATGGTTATCGTTTTACATTACTTGAGGTGCGTCGCAAACTATATAAATATATTTTTTATTGAAGAACAGGAATTATAAGGATTAAATTATTTTTTTCTGTTATTTTAACGCATGTGTTAAGAATGCCGAATCATTCTTATAGACATTGCAATTAAAACATTTTGTCAGTTAAATACATTTGTTATATCAGACCACGAGAAAACACAGACGATAATTCATATGAAGACAACATAAATCTCTTCGAAAGTGTTCAAACTTTCATTCACGAATCCAGAAGATTCCAATAATTAATTTCGTTATAGTATTTTGTTTTTCTCCCCTGACTCTGTAACAGCTACCACACCATAACCGATCGCGTGAATATCAGTGACTAACCAGATAATACTTTATATACATATATGTGTGTGTGTGTGTATATTTTCTTATAATTTAATATTTAATTTCATTTAAAAAAAAAGCAAAAAATAAAATGATTCCCGCTTTTCAGTAAATACCTCAACATACATTCATATGTGTGTGCGTGTATGTATGTTTGCATGTGAATGTCTGTGTATATATGTGTGTGCGGGCGTGTGTGCGTATGTGTGCGTGCGTGTGTGCGTACGTGTATGCGTGCGTGCGTGCGTGTGTCCGTGTGTGTTTGCGTGAGTACGCATGTATACGTTCTCATTAACTACACTTTATGTCACTCATATTTACTTGCCAGGAATGTAATGTATCTTAACCATCGTTAAAAATTGCAAAATATAGTTGAAAGGGAATGGCCGAATCTAATGTTGAGAGAACTTGTGGCCAGACCCTTTTGCCTTAAATTGTATTTGACTTATATGCATGATAAATATCGTAATATGTGTTTATTTGGCAATAAAATATGTTTAAACTAAAACACTTTAATACTTTAATGGAATGACATATACGTCATACATTTTAAAATATGACTGATGAATTCCTTTGATATTTTATATACTGGCAAGTAACGATACACTATTTGATCATGTGTAAAGTTTCAAAGCCTAAAAACATTAAATATACTGTCATTACATGATTGTTTAAGCATCTTTGTATGTTTTAGACTATTATTGATGATTATAGAAAGTCTTGCACGTGCTAAACGGGAAACCCATGGTAACGTACCTGTATCGAAAAAACAATATACGCTTTACACAGCTAGTATGCCTGTTGTCTGAAAACATAAGCTACATTAACATTTTTTTTATTATAAAGCCTTTTTTCTGACATGTTCTTACCTATACTTTGTTTATTCATAACCTAATTATTATCTTGAATAAAAAAGCTTTTAAGGGAGTAGTATATTGGCATTTTACTCTCAATATGGTGTTATAGGTAAACACTACACATATAAAGTTACACATTAAACTAACATGTTTATAAATGCTAGGTATATAGTTACATGTATATACTGCGTCATTCTTTGCGTCGGTTTACAGAAACTAATTTAAACCCTGCCTTCTAACTGCCTTCGGTGTTCCTATCAATCATCGTAAACCGCGACGGCGTAAATAAGTGTGTACAAATACTGATGTAAACGTTTACTCTCAGGAATCATGGTCAAACGTTTTTAAAGAACTTATTAATTTGCATATAATTGCTGAAATAGGGTAATGTAGCCGATCAATCACGTAGAAAAATGTCAACAACTGAACGAAACAAGATCAGATCACTTACATAACGGTTTGAAGGTTTTCAACTGTGTGTACACATTACATAATACCATTAGTCATTTCGTTATGACATATTTCACCCTTGCTGCATTTTGATGTAAAAAACCGCGAAAGTAATATTACCGTGTCAAGTTCTAGTTCGTTCTCTGATTCCATTTAATAATTGACAAAGTATCCGACATTCTTTAATTGTTATTTGAAACAATTGCCTACGCATATATATTTCAACCGTCAGGTGCGTGCACGGATATTTTCTGAAATTCGAAGCCATGCTTGGAATGTTTAAGGCGATAATGTTAATACTGTCAATACTTTTTTGTGTCCTGCGATAAGCTATTGTCAATATTTGGATTAGTGTTAATTTATTACAGTTTACCATTAGGTTAATTATGGCATTGAATCGGTATACAGGCACTATTTTATGTGCATAACATATAAATAAAGTCTCCATTTGTAACGTTTATGTGTAATTTGACACTTTCGATCGTAAAGTATTTATATGTTTAATAAATATTAAATAAGTTCTTACTTAGATATGTATCAAAAGTTTTTGTTAAATGAGTATTAACATCCAGAGGACTCAGCAATTATGTGCCAATTAAAAACTTTAGTAGACGATATTAAAGTCAAACGGCACTAGGTCTTAAGAAATTGATAAAGAGTTTTTATCTCATACATATCAGTAGAAGAGATTCTAGTCGTAAATTTAAAAAATCATGTGTTACTAAATAATCGTGTAAAGTTGTAATGGACTAGTTCACTGTCAATTTATATGGCTTAAATAAGAATTAAACTGACGCAGACTGTCAGTCAAGCAAGTCAATAGAGCAATCAGCGATCAATAGTTTTTCCAGCGCCGCCATTTTCCGTAGGCAAGATGACGAAGTTTAGTTAACAGTCTATTGTATATTACTTTTACAAACAACGTCATGTGACCCTTAGGCGATGCGTTAGTCTTTCTTGCGTCAGGGCAAATAGAATGTTGGTTAAAGTTATAAAGTGACTTGAAGGCTACAAATATCCGAAAAAATGAATAAAGTGTTGTTAATAGAAGTTTGAATGGTTGTTTTTTAACTACAGAACATGACTTGTCATTCTTTTCCCAGTAGTGTAAGATATTTAAACGACACTCCTCTTTCACAGCAAAAAAAGCATCTTTGTTAGTGAGAGTTTATCGGTTTTCTAATTTAGAGGGACCTCAACAATGTTTGATCTTATCAATTAAGCTGCAACTTTATATTAAACATCATTTATTATGGATATTCTGTCCAAAAACTTATATTGTATTTTGTCTCTGTAATGTAAAAGTATTTACTAAATCTTGTCCCGGGATAAAGTCTCTCATTGGTCAGTTTCGAGTTATGCTAAAACATCGACGAATAAAATGGAAAACGTCGACGTGTATAATAACGAAATTCTCATATATAAAATAAACTACAAACACGGAATCAACTACTATTTTCGAATGGGACTTTCCTCTTTGTGATTCAATAAACTTTTTATCATTTACTGAACATAAAGTTATATGTAATGCATCTTTAATACATTCTGAAACCTGGGTGCGGACATTCGTCTTATCCATGTTGTCATTTCTATGAAGTAAAGGTTTTTTTCAGTCAAAATTAAACTTTTTTGTATTATACTGTAAGTCAATTTAATAAGTGGTTTGACTATATACACTCATCGGTCATACGTTTAATAACTGAACATTCCATTAACTGATCATTGGCTAAATTCCGTTACACGTTTATTTCATCAAATTATTTTTACGTTTCGACCATGGCGTTAACTCACTCTAGTAAAATCAAGGGTCATTCAGTGAGCTATCTGGCGGCACAGTCACCGGCTTATGTATTCATTGGTAATTCAAACGGTTTGATATGCATATATTGAAAATCAAATTCATGCATTGGCAACTCCTTCAGCTGCTTATACATGCATCGGTAATTCATTGGGTTTAATATGATTATATTGCATGCATTGATAATATAATGCACACATTGGTCATTCCATTAACTGACTGCTTATTCAGCTGTTCATCAACTAGACCATCTACCTATCGATCGTTGAAATTAACTGGTAACTAGTTTGCATTCACTGATTGTTCCATTGTATTCTCTTTGAAGTTACATAAAAGAGTAAGGCAAACTGTCCACAAAGTACGTGATCTCTATGATGATGACACATATGTATCAAATCTTAATTAAATATATATAGCCTTATAACATAGAGATATCCACAACAATGTATACAACACGTGATATGACTTGTTTTTATACAGAAACCTTATCAATGTCACTTTCACATGCTTGACGTTAATCAAAAATCTCACAAATAAGAACATATATTACTAATAAGAGACGAGACCCAGCATGTATACGACACACCAATCATAACAGCAAAAACACAATCTATACATAGAAAAGTGTTTTTTCTCAACTGATCGACTGCAGGCAATGACCCCTAATGTCGTTTTTTATGTTTGTTTTATCCCCTTTTCACATACATATCTCTTGCTGTTTGACTTATATCTAGTATTTTCATTGAAGAAGCCAATTCGTCTCCCATTGCTGATTCAAGTGGAAAAGTTATCAGTTACTGGCAGAGATGAATGTACTAACATTTTGTTGGTAAAATGCAGTGGCTGTGTAACGGATATGATTTAAATGAAATAAAATAAAAATAAGAAAATAATGTTTTTGATTTTTTTTAAATTTGGGAACAATAGAGTCATCTGTAAAGATTAATGACAGTCAATCAACCGGAATCTTATATTTTTGGCACTATCAAATATGAAATTAAATACCTCAGTATAAAAAAAAATCCAAAGAAATATCATTTTATATATTTAAGCATTTTCACTTGTTAAAATTACAATCTTCGAAACATCGGCCGGCGAAAATCTCCGTGATGAATTATATACATGTACTCCAATGCGTCTCATTGTCTGTCGTCTCTCACTACTGATTACAAGCGAAAGTTAACCGTTTCTTTTGGAGATGATTGTGCTCTAGTATTGGTTAACCTTTTAAGATCGCAGAAAAGACTGGTTTGATAAAATGATTGGCTATTAGCCCTCGATGACACAAAGAGCACAATACGTTCTAAGAGGAATAGTAGCGCAGTTGAAATAGTGTTGACCGCTTACTCCAAAGGTCGCAGGTTTGATCGTCTTAATGACCATATAGATGACCAGTCCTCGTCTATTCATTCATCATCAAAAGATTCAATGAGCCTTACAGCATTACTGATTATGCGTCTATGAAACTCATATGTATTATTTTAATTCAACGGTTCTTTTGAAAAAAAAACCCATAAAATTAACATTATTTCCATCATAATTCCTGTTGTTCTAATAATTGACAACCGTGATGTCCACATTTCACTAGATAGTCGAAAATGAGAATATTGTTTGGGAATCCAGTTCCGTGTAAGTTAAACAATGACGGTTTTGTCCGTGTACCAAACAGATGCGCTATCAAAAATGCTATAGACAAACTAGTTGCCACTAAACAGCAGAAGTATATAACTAGTGTGCACAAAATACTAATATAATGGTAAGAACAAACTTGTTTAATTATCACAAAACACATACCTCATGCGCTATACCGACGTTGACGTTTGCTTTAAAGGGTCTTTTGACGTAGGGTAGGGTTAAATAATTGAATATCATAAAAAATCTAGTTTGACAATTTTTTGTAAAATTATAACAATAATTGTACAAAATATTGTATAAAATCATATAAAAATTATGCAAAATTTGCTTGTATTTTTTTTTTTTTGGTAATTTTGATTTGAAGCCTTTTTTTTCGAAAAAAATCGAGAGAAAAAATAGTTCCCGTTTTTCGCTAGTATTTTCAAAATATGGCGTTCGTCGTAATTTTTTGCATTTGTAAATCCATACATCTGTCAAATGTGTACATGGTGATACATGTTTCTATTCTGTATATTAGGAATAACTCAACTGAGGTAGAAAAATACGCGATTTTGCTGCTATGCATTGGGACGTCAAAAAGGCTGAACATGGCTATGTTTACGAGGTCACATATAACTATATTTTATATTGACCGTTGCAAAATATACATATTCACATTAAAAATTACTTCATATTTCATAATATACTATTAAAGCCACTGATTTCGAAGATAATCTAACCTTAATCAATCGTCGAAAAACTTATTGAAAACGCGTAGAATTATGCAATATGTTGGCGTCTTTTTTAAAAAAATTCTAGTCGGTCAATTGTTCTAAAAATCTCACAATCATTTTGAAGTATATATTTTGAAATCATATAAAAATTATTCCAAAATCGCTTGGTTTGTTTTTTGTTAATTTTGATTTGAAACATTTTTTTAAAAAATCGAGAAAAAATAATTTCCTTTTTTTTGCTTATATTTTCAGAATTTGGTGTTCGTTATTATAATGGCATATGTAAATTCATATATCCGTTGAATTTGTACCTGGTGATATGTGTTTCGATTTTGTACATTCGGTAAAACTTGACTAAGGTCGAATTATACGCGATTTTGCTGCTATAAATCGGGACGTCAAAAAGACTAAACAATGGCCATGTTTACGACGTCATAGGAAAAGAAGTGTTATATTTACCGCAGAAAAATAAGCAAGCATATTCAAATTGGAAATTACTTCTAGTTTCATTACATACCAATAATTCCACTGATTTCGGAAATAATTTAAAAGGTATATTCCCCGTAAAGAACACATTTTCTGTTAGATAATCACGTCAAAATTGTAATACGTTGTGTATCTATTTTATCAACTTGTACACTTTATCTGCTTAAAATTATGTAAATTTATATAACCATGACTGTACTTGTGTTCATTTTTGAAAAGTACTAAATAAAATGTTGAAATAAACGTTATGTGTCGTCTGCAACAGTAACACACGGTGTTTAGAGAATATTCCGGCATCGTGAAATCGAGCCTTGGGATTGCTTACTATACTGTCTAGAGCAGATTATATTTAGAAAATTCCTGTCGGCGGGTGGTATTAATACCTCAATGATGGATGACTCGACATTATGTGTTGTGATTACTGCTGAAATCTAGTAGAAAATAAAAATAAATCAATTTGTAATAACCACCACGAAACTACCATCTTGTTGTAGTAAGCTATATCAATAAATAGTTGTTCAAAACATTTGCCAATAGTTTGCTGTCCGTATATGATGGAAGGACATTATTTATAGGGCGCATTAGTTGGACATAAATGTAAAATTATATCACCCACCCTTCTTAAATTCCTTGTGATTTCATTGGTAAGTACTCTTGGATTTGCTGGTATTAAAAACGTCATATGCGTTGGCAAATGTCAAAACTTCAGCAAATGGTACACTTAACCCTATAGTAAATGAAATTGTTTGTAACTTTAAGCCGATGTAATCAAGGCCAATTAGTCAGACGTCGGTAAGTTGTATTTTCGTTTTTTTCCCCGATTTTTTTCTTAACAGTGGGTTAAAGTGAATTAGTCATTATATTTTAGTCTGTTGGCATTACGTAGTAGAAAGTGTTAATTAAGTAAGCGTATAAAAATTCAAAAACCCAAAGGGAGCGACGGCAGTGTACGATCGGGGTTTCTTAATAGTTAAATATTTACTTCATGGACACTAACTGGCTTAGTGTTAAACGTCATTTGACTGAATCTAGGCGTGAGCTACGATGAAAGCTTAGATATTGACGTTTGAAAGTTAATGTTTGCTAAGGCCGTTTCTAAGCATAGCTCGCGCGGCTTTATAGTTTGTACGCGTGAGCAGTGATGACAAACTTCTAAATAATTACGAACCAACTTAATAATTGAATTATTTTGTAAGCTGGTTTTAATAAAGGGTGACATAATTTTGAAAATTGAACCAATTCCATTGGTTGTCAAATAAAGTTAAACACAAACTATAGTTTAGAATAAATACCTGAGATACTGAGACAATTTTATAACGTTACATGCATCCTAAGCGAAATCATCATTTAGCAGATTGAAGAAAATATCTCTTTAATGGGAGGGAATCGAACTTTTCAACCAATGTTTAGGGAGAATATTATCAAATTTGCTAAGGAAAGTTGCGTTACAATTACCATTATGTCACTTTGCATTATGTTCCACTGTGACTCATAAAATAGCCGTATTTTAGTCGCCGTATTTAGACGTTGTATTTTAGTAATTTATCATTTAAACCCGTCTGAAGTTAAGTACTTCAGACAAACAGACGCGCGACCAGCGAATTATTTATTCGATTATTTGTCATCACCAATAGCACGTGACAATGTTTAAAAATATAATGGATTAATAGAATTGATATGATTTATTTAGACATTTCCGTCTACAATTGTGCATTACGAATCGCTACATGCTATAAGTTTCTGGATACGATTGTGTTCAAAGATAACGTTATTGGTCCCTGATTTACAAATGTGTTTTAAAAGTAAATTCACGTCAATGTGTTTGGCCGTGTGTTACAACCTATATATAGTAGATATGATAGATCAGAGACTTAGATATTTTAAATTGTTTTCACGTCTAAAGTGTATTTCCATTTTATAGATGAGCTATACAGAAACGTATTTATTCAGACTGCAAGATATTTTATTAACAATGATCCATTGGACAAACACGCCTTACCAAAGATAAGATAGTGACAAATTCAGTTTTATCAAGCCTGTTTTTTTGTGAAATGCACTGTGAAACTGGGCTCATTTCTCTTAGCAAAGGTTTTAACTCTATTTTAGAATCCACGAATAAGTTCAATAAGTTCAGAAATAATTGCAGGACCGAATAAAGGGCGGGGTCGGCGAATTTCTTCGATCGCCGCATTAGATTAAAAATATGACACGCTTTTCCGAAATTTAATCTTATTGTTTTACTTAAGTGTAATTTTGGTTACATATACTGTCTAGTTAAAGTTTGCTGTTTTTTTTTAGATTTACATTGAGTTACAACTAAAGGAGACACGTTATGATGATTTTATTGGCGAACATGGATTTCTGGTAAATCGAGTCAGCCACTTCTCATCTACCTAGGAGTTATTAAAACGATCTTTGTGCTAGCCTCTGAATCAATTTGATAGTTTTAATGCGGAGAAAGAAACAATTAACACTATTCTTTAAGGACGGTGAATCAGTCTCAATTTAAACTTCCATTAATGATTGAAAATTGCATACCGCTTGGAACAATAATGGAAATCAACCAACGTTATTACGAATGATCAGGATATCCAATAAAAGAACGTAGAATATTTTCCATTATAAGGAAACTTAACGATCGACCCAAGAAGAAAGCAGAGTACTCAGACTCACAGAACTGATAGTGCATAGGCAAAGGTTTCAGAACGCAGATTCACTGTCAATAACTCGATTAATAAAACTATTCCGTTTTACTCCCAAATTCATTCATTATTTCAAAGGTCAAACACATGTTCAGTGTTAAGTGGTATACTATTTCCATAGACCTCAGACGATTCAAAACAATGCGCGACTTTTTTACAGCCGCCACACAGAATACTAGTTGAGACTAATAATAAAGTGTTAGATCTAATTAAAGATTGTTTTTACAAAGATTACTCGTATCACCATGACTGATAACTTCAATAGACAATGTTTACAGATTTCCCCTTTCACGTGCCTATTCTACCATCCTAGCGCTATGACGTAACGCCATATGAAGTATTAATTTATCAATACCTCGCACTATGAATACTTTGATATCAATGTGCTATTAAAAACTAATAAACCGAAATAAAAATCTAAAAGAATAACACGTAGGATTGTATGCAAGAAAGAGTATCTTTCATAGAGGTTTCAGTGCGGATGAAAAATTACGTCTTCCGGTTAACTGTTTTGGCAGTAACTCAAATCCATATTCTTTCACAAATAACTGGCAAACTATCTTACTTGAGCCGTGCTGTGCGTTCACCCACGGCTTCATCGGTAAAAGGTAACGTATACTCCAAATGTCAAAATAATCGTTTAATGGTAAATATCAAAGTATTTACAAAGTTTTTGCAGGTGGTGCGGTCTGTAATAGTCACACTATTACGATGTATTGGCAAATAACCACTATTTAAAACAGGAATTGCTTCCACGGGGGTAATCACATTATGGCGATTATAAATAATCTTTGTTTCTTCTTCTTGTATTTTTTCTTATTTTAATGCTCGTTTTTTTATTTGAATGTATTATTGATATATTTTTAACATTTGAAAGTATTGCCATGTTTGAATTGATGCTTAGAAATTGTGGTATAAATAAAGGATTTCGGAAGTATACTTTCACTTTGTCAACTGTGTACACCTCGAGCAGAAGAAATATCTTATATGACATATGACCCCTACTTTTTTCATCATATTTTGGTAGTGTAGATGTTGACAAACAGTAAAATGTAAGTTTCACTTCTTTCTTTGAGTCACTCTTTGAATGACAAACTTTCAAACTTTTATTTTTAACGACAGAATAAAGAACAACAGTCAATGGTGTTTGATTTGTGGTTATCGAGAAGCGTTTGCGTGACTAAGACTTACTTGTGCTAACAACTAGTTTGGTTCACCATAATCAGGGAAAACACGTAACACTCCCGTATAGAAAATCCCGTTATAACAGTTATCTATAATTGAAAGCTTGTTTAAAACATGATAAAAACGGTCATGTGACAAACTGTAAATAATGGAATAAAAGATAGACACACATTAAGCCAATGATACTATTGATTTAGAATACTTCTGAAATAACCTTCCGAAGATAAATCGTATTAGAATATTAAGTGTTAATTTTCGTTATGGCGTATTAGACTGATATTCCTTTAGCAAAGGGCAATATTGATTAAGAAAGCTTTTTAAGGATATTCCGAAGATAATTAGTGATAAAATAAATTTCGAAATACTAATTGGAAGTCACCTAAAGAATTAGACAGAGGAAATTAGACATGCGTAAGATTTAAGCAAAAAGAACGGCCAGTAGTAGTACTGCCGTTCTGTGGGTTGGACATGGATTACAGGTTCACCCAACGCCGGTTTTCACATAGTCCTGGACTCATAAAATGAGACCGTGATAACAGAACTGGATTCTGCATACAGTTCTCTTACAAATGCGACACAACATTTGTGTGTATGGTGTCAAAGGCAACAATGTTCTGGTAAATATAGAGTCAAACCTGTCTTAAGCAGCCAGTCATGGGGAAGAGAAAAAATGGCATTTAAAGGTAGATTGTTGCTTAAATATAGTCAAACCTGTCTTAAACAGTCTATGGAAGAACCAAAAGTGACATTTTAAGACAAGTTGTTGCTTAATACAGGTTAATTTTCTCTGAAAGCATATAAATGGGAAATAGGAAACATGGCTGCATATGACAAGTGGATGCTTAATAGAAGAGACCGTTTACACATAATTGACTGTAGGTCAAATGGCTCATACAGCATATAAATTGGAAATAGCAAATGTGGCTGAAAAGTGGCGGCTTACGCCAGTGTCTGCTTAAAAGAGGTTACTGCTTACACATGTGTAACTGTTTACATATATTAAATGAAACTAATGGCCACTAACACATAATTATGTTCTAGATGACCTTGATTCCAGAGAAACTTGCAAATAAAATTTTCGTGTATTGTTTTTTATTTTTGGTTTAAGAAGCTAATAGTCAATCAACAGCAACTGTGATTTTCTATTGTTTGCGCAATCAAAAATTTTTCTGTAAATTAGTCATTTGAGAGTATTATGTAGCGTTCAAATCCAATTTTGTACGATTGCAAAGATATTAACTTCAATTGGATTTCTTCAACAAAAAACTAAATAAAGAAACTCATTAAATTACCGCGATCAGTGGTAATAAAGTAATGACAATTACATTATCTAAGTTAAAGCAGTATAAACGACATGGAAATAGTACCCCATGGCTCGCTTATTCGATAATGTCAATGGAAGGATCTTGCTCAATTTGCGAAAATCACGACAAGGTCATAAATGTTTGATGGAACGTACTTTGGTACATGTAGTACTTTAAAACATCAGTATACCATACTATTTCAAACAAGTATAGGTTCCATTTCAAACAAGTATAGGTTCCATTTTAAACAAGTGTAGGTTTTTATAATCATTGGAGTCTAAATGAAAGACGCAGGCAACATATTGGATGTAGTTGCTTCAGCACTAATTTTACCAAAAAGATTAAAGGAATATGTGCTACAGGTCTTTATTCATCCCTTAGATCTAATTTTAAATGATCAAGCATACTTCTTTAATCGATTAATTGTGGTGCTTAATTCCAGTCTACATATGCATCCATTCCCACTTATCTCCCGTCAACAAATCATAAAACGGCAAGATCTTTGTCTAAATCATTAAACATGCTTCTTTAATTGGTTAATTGGGGTGTTTAAATCCAGTTTACATATGCACGCAATCGCGCTGTTCTCCTGTCATCACATCATAAAACTCTAAGATATTTGTCTAAATCATTCAACATGCTTGTTTAATCGATTAATTGGGGTGCTTTAATCCAGTTTACATATGCACGCAATCCCACTGTTTTCCTGTCATCACACCATAAAACGCTAAGATATTTTTCTAAATAATTAAACATGCTGGTTTAATCAAATAATTGGGGTGCTTAAAAATTAGATTACTGATGCAACCAACTCCGCTGTTCTTCTGTCATCACATCATAAAAAGCTAAGATCTCTGTCTAAATAATTAAATATGATTGTTTAATCAATTAATTGGGGTGCTTAAATCCAGTTTACATATGCACCCAATCCCGTCGTTGTTCTCCTGTCATCACATCATAAAAAGTTAAGTTCTCTGTCGAAATAATTAATCATGCTTGTTTTATCAAATAATTTGGGTGTTTAAATCCACTTTACATATGCACCCAATCCCGCTGTTCTCCTGTCATCACATCATGGAAAGCTAAGATCTCTGTCTAAATCATTAAACATGCTTGTTCAGTCAATTAATTGACTACCTTGTATAGGGGGAATAGGCATGTAATATCAAATCTTATAACATGAACATTTTTATACATTCTTCACAAAGAGAAATTACTGAAACTATTCACAAGAGGGAACGTTCATTGTTTTCATATTAATTGGGCCCAGTAATAATACATGTAATACAATTTTATTTGCTTTTTTACGTAAATTTTCTCTAAACATAATTTGCCCCTTCCGTTTGTTAGACAATCTAATAAACGTTCATTTTATATAAAACAGTGTTTTTCTGTTTTATACTCAAAATAACTAAACTAAACCAGAGTTAAAACAGAACAAAGAATTGAATTCTACCAACAGTGTCATTTATCAGCACTAATTAAATAATGTATAAAAATAATCCAAATACACAGTCATGCAACCTTTTCAGAAGCAACCACAAACATAATAATTGTTTTCATCTTTCAAATTAATATAATGAAGGACCAATTACATAATCTTTTTTCTATAATTATTGTCTTCAGCTTTTAGACATTGTATTTCCCTCTTGGTTTATTAAATGTTCTTTTATTGATATTGCCTATTATGTTGTCTTTTTATTACTAAGTTACGATTTCTTGTCACGAGCTACTTATCCAATAAGCTGTATCAAAGCGTTTGACTAAAACAAACATAGTTATTTCCCTATCATTGTCTTATGGCATTATATTATATACGGGTGTTTCATATATTTTGTCAATGTCTTTATATACAAACCAGGTGTTGTATTAATAGTATCTTTCAAGTAACTGTCCGGGATTCTCTTCGTAAAGGTATTTTGTTTGAACATTTTTTTGATTTCTCAATTTGAATACATTTTATAAAATAAATTACTTGCAAACAATAACAGAAAAAGGAATAGAACGAAATCATAAAACTTACGGCGTTCGTCTTCTGATTATGATGCAAAGGCCAATTCATATACTTTATATTACAAAATTTAGCTAATGAAATGAATGCAATAAATAACATTGCTATTAAAAATTGACAATCATTATTTGATATATATATAAATCCTCAAATTAGATAATACCAGAAGCTTTTTTCTGCCATCGATACAATTTACAAGCTCATTTCGCCATTTTGTCACGTGATGTTTGGAAACTAATTGAACAAGCCAACTGAGATAAAACACGATTTAATGCCATTATGCATTTACAAACATGGATATATAAAATATAAACAGTTATTTTAATGTTATCGTTTTAGCAGTTTAATGCTGTTTATCAATCACTTTCATGTCGTCTTCCAATATTAAATGAAAGGCTGAGTTAGAGCATCGAAACTTATTCCGCACATGCTTATGCATATATACCCTTAATGCTGCGAATATGGGCTTGAAGAGCGTATAAATATTGAGTCCGGCAGTCGATACCTTAAGTACTTTGATCATCTCTGTCGTTGAAATATGTGCGACTCCGAATCATATAAAAATGAATGAAAGAAAACGCATACAAATATCAAAGATACAAAACCCATGCAAGGAAAACATAACGAATACGCATCTCTGTTAATACAAGCTTTAAATTAATTCTTATAATAAGACTTTGTAAACTATTTTAAATACAATTTATTAATTGAAATGAACCGAAATATCTAACATAATTGTGTAATATCAAAGAGTTAAATCAAATTTCTAAAAATTATCCTTCAATAGGCTACAGAGCTGCTGCACTCCAACTTCATTGGTTTAATTCAACCGAGATTTATTTGTTTTGAATGTAGTCTTATTTAGTAATTTATATCAATGTTGTGATTTTATGCAATGTTTTACAATAAATACAGTGATAGACACCAACCTTTTTTTAGGTTTTACTTAAATATTTACACCATTTTGCACTTTAAACTAAACATCTTAGTCTAAAATCATGATTACTAAAAACGTTTCAATACAGGTTTGTCTAAACTTAATTAATTTACCTCAGTTGAAAGAAAGGTTATAACAACTAGGACTAATCACAGGAAAGATCTTAATGGACGGAACCCATACGTCCCTCCGACCATGTGTCCGAAGCTTTATCACAATATACGAATATATAAGTTTTTTTTAGACAATAGGTCTTTGCTTATTATAATATTTAATTGTATTGTTTCAATATGAGTTTGTTTAAACTTAATTAATTAACTACAGTTGAAAAACAATTTAGACAATCACACGCGATCTCTGCCTCGGTAGAAACAGTTCAACCTTCTGATTCTATCCTGAATCAGATGCTCTATCTATGGACCACGCAATTCACGAACATATAAGCCCATATTAAGTCCCTACGTTTATGCTTAAAATGATACTGCCAGACAACACGATAGCCTAATGGATATGTATGTTGTAGACTTTAGTATTATTAATAAAACTGTAGCATAAGACATAAATACCATTGATATAAGTTTTATTAAATATTCATCTTAACGAGCGGATGACAAGCTGTGCTAGACAAGTGATTTCAGAATGAATACGAACTATAATTAGTTTTGCTGATATGAGTGAAATACTAAGACTCCTGGCAAATGTTGGATATTGGTACGGCAAATTGGAAGATAAGCAACAAATGGTTAACACATGCGCAATAAGCAAAATATCAACTTCGTCTTAAAACTGCGTTAAACAATCTCTGCCAAAGATATAGCCATACATATGTCGACGTAATCAAACTTTGCAGTGTTGATAAACATACACGACAAGGACTACTTTTTATTTTTCGAATTTCATTTTTTTATATTTATGATATAAGCAAGCAGAAACAAATCAAACAAAATAATATTGTGGACATTGTATTATATCATTAAAAAAAATAGTTGCATAACATAAACCAAACGATACAAGGTAACCAATCAAATTAGGAAAGCGTATGAATATTCATTGAAAACAGGCAATCAGTACTTTCGATAATTTGATTTTTTAAGGTTTTTGATTGAAAATATGGTTTTACATTTACTTCAATGAGAGATAGGTCTCTCATTTGTCGTTCGCACGTTGAACTCTCAACTTTGTACTTCTGAAGTTTTAGTAAGATAGTGTTCTAACCTGTTTCAAGGAATAATGGGCCCAGAGTGCTAAGTGGTGGTGTGGGACAGTGTTCCTTTTGTAATGGTTACAGCTTTAATTTTTTTTTTCTTTTTTACATTTTCGTTCGTTTGGAGTTTTATAATTCTTAAATGTATTAGATACCTCACTGGCTTGAAATAAATACTATGAAATAAAGCATTCAATTCATAATTTATCAGCAATGTTTATTAAATAACATTGAAAAAGTATCAAATTACAATTTTGAATATTTGTTTTCTAAATGTTATTGCAAAGAATGTTCTTTTTAGCTTATTAGCTAATGGTTAGCGTTAGCATTTCATGTTAACATTGAGAAAAAGGTAAAATACACAAGAAAACTTCTTCTTAATAAAGTTTACGTGTATATTTAATATTTATACTACAAACACATGTCTGAGGGAAACAGTTTATGTACATATTGTGAACCCGTCTGTATTTAGAAATGTACCGATGCCATTTATTAAGATATGCATTACTCAATCAGGAACACAAAAATATAAATAAATATAGCTAACTTGCCATGTAGAATTCAAAACATCATAAACAGCATCAGTATGTTGAAAGATATTACGAAATTTATAACATTTTCTTGCATACAACACTAATTGTGTGATTTTTTTTTTATAGATTTCTTATTTCGGTCTAATTTTTTTCTAGTAACACAATAATATCAAAGTAGTTATGAATGAATTTGTCATAGCGTGAGGTTATTATGAATTAATACGTCATATGGCGTTACGTCATAGCGCGAGGATGAAAGATGAAAAATCCGTACCGTACCTAATTTGTAAAAATAACATATGTTCAATAAATTACCGCTTTGGAACGGTCAATAACAAAACCAACACTTTAGGGTTTTAATCTGGTTAACGAATATGGCTGTTTATTGCTTGAACAATGACGATTCAATATACATCACGGTACAGGTATTCCAATGCGCGATTCAATACGATACGGATTATTATTCTATACTTGTAAGTGTATAGCCATTCACCTACCCCAGATAATACTACGTGACCGTACACTATGTAGAAGTTCACTGGATCCAATAAATTTTATATTGTACAGTTCAAAATTCAGAATGGCGACTAAACAAAATTAGGAAATTGTATCGTGGCCATAGTGGCGAGACGCTCGTATAGTACATTCCCATATTGCACAAAACACTGTAAAATAACCTTATACTTTGAAAATGTAATTGATTTCATTGGAAACCTTCAACTGTTTGTAAAATGTATAAACGGTATCACCCTCCTTCTTAACACAAAACTCAGTTTTAAGGATGGAGAATTTTCAGCAAATAATACCATTCATTAGTTCTAATACTGATGGTTTGTTAAAGAAAACACGGTACTAAACAGGCGAACTCCTGTGTTGGAAAATACATTTTAGTTAGTTACATGTACTTGCTGTTTTGCAATACAACCGATACAGACACAGTCTATACGATATGCCGTATAATTATGAAGCGTATCGCGATATACCGGTATTTCAATAAATTGCTACAGCCCTATTAACGAGTGCGTGCAACGCTTTTGGATAAAGAGGTGTTAATCTTTAAACGTTGAAGATGGACACAGTTAGTTTAGTAACGCGTCTGGCTGTTAACCGATGGATTGAAGGTTCAATTCCCGTCTAGTCACATTCTTAGCCATGAACTTAACTCTACAGACACAAGTCACCACATCAGAATTAGTGAGGAAGTAGTCAAAGAGTTGTAGAGATAGGGTGTCTGGTACTGGGAAGCTGCCTATCGGATTCCAAGAACGACGATTATATGCGCCGAACTGTTGAAAGAATAGGAGGAAACTTCCATGCAGAGAAACAAATTTAACGTTGAAATGATATTAAAATGACTTTAAACGGTTATTTTTCCAGTAACATGAAATGTAATAAATTTCCTTTTTATCTGAAAACGTGCATTAGGTTGTTTTTGTTATACAACTATAGGTGATGATGCTGATTGGCGACTAGTTAAATTATATCTCATAACCCCCCCCCCCCCCCCCAACAATCCATAAATGATATTGCCAGTGGTTTTTTAGATGATTTTATTTTATATAACTTAATTTAACATGCAGGTAATGATTAGAGTTCCGTGGTTTGTTGTGGAAGTTGGATGGTTTCTTGGAGAAATGTAAATTTTCCTAGTTACATGTAACGTATATTTTGATCACGTCTCGTATGCAATGCGTTAAGAGCAGAACAACTATTAAGCAGGAAATATCTGGCTGACGGTCCCACTTATCAGCGTAACATTTATATATTAAATGAGATATTTATCACCCAGAATTCACTTCTTCATCTGTCTCAAGGTTTCAGAAAATAGTCCGGCCTCAGTACTTGTCGCTTGGGTAAGATTACGCGATAAAGTCCATATACAATAGTCCGTCAAAGAATACTTAACCACATCGAATCAACTGCTTACAATAAGAGAGAATGTTAAACGGCATTTGGTGACTGTAAAGAAAGAAAAAGCACGCAGATATTAGTTAATAGGAAGGTTATGGGGATGGTCAGCATTGTAGTTCTTGTAATACTTGGTAAACTTAAAACGAAAGTAAAATAAAAACTAATAACTTAACATCTCTAATCAGTCTTATATCATTAACAATACACGGACTCCAACAAGAGTCTGTTCCGTATTGGTTAAACATAAACCGATTACGTTAAATAGGGAACTGAAAGCTTTCTCATTTGTCATTCAGTTTTTAGCGGAGCTTTAATCCAAAGGCATACCCCTGCTTTTGTTGTCGTGATCAGGTTTTCCTACGTTGATTACCGCCAAAACGATCGTACGCGACAGTGACTGCTTTTTATTCCTCGAAATTCAAATTTTCATGTACTTTTAATATAATCAATTAAAAACAAATAAAAAATAAAAGTATATTGCGGACATTGTTTTATGTCCTTTTTTATTTTAACAAAAATATTGCAAAAAATAAAACAAACGCTACAATTATACCAATCAATGTGGGAGGCGTATGGATACTTTCAAGTATTGTATACTTGTTATCAGTATGGTGTGACTAGATATAGTTACATTATTACAACACATATAAGCTGCATGACATTTCGGTGAGGCGGATATTAAATACATTGTCTCATGTTGACACCGTTGTGATATAACAGAACATTTATTAAAGCATTTATTGACAAATGCAAGCAACAAAACAAATCAAATGCAAACATTTTAATTTATTGATGACACATCATGTGTAGAAGAATATTATACTTTTACACTTTTACATATATCATCGTCATATTCATATTGAGCAAGTTTTGATGTATGAATGTCTGTTCATTGCAGCCTGGTCGTAAATTGACATTCCGAATAAGGTTGATACCGCAACACTTCATTATTTATCATCTCTAACCTATAGCCTTTTCCATTTCTATATTTATTCGCACTTTTATTATCACCCGCAAAATATAAGGTTTTCCAAAAGCAATCAGCGTCACATTAGAATTATATACGACCGTCCGCACCCAATCTCTGCCTTGTAACAAATTAGTATAAGGTTTGATGGAGGTTACTGTTTCAACTTCTGTAATATTGGATATATCTCTGCCGTCTATCTCAGTTAAAGCTGTTATTTCTTGTACAGGACCCATTGCGCCTCTTTAATAGTAATGAGTTGAAAATTATCTAATATACTGAACAAAACAGTCAGCCCGCTACTTTTATATTTCCGATATCTTCGTCAAAATGTTCAGTAGCGCTATTAAAGGTTGTATACGGCACTTACTGTCAAATTTGATAATACATACTTTTTCATTTTTGTCCTAATTATTCTTTCTTTTTCAAGGGAAAGAAATGTCTTTGCTTCTTTTAAGAAAATACGTAAAATGTCAGGTGGCGAGATAGATACAAAAATGTTCGGTACCCGGTTAACTATTCCGTTCAGCATAGTTTTGATGAACCCTTTTCTTGACTGATACACATTGTGTAAAGTTTGGAAGATTGTTTTCACTTAAATACCAAAGTATTTAAAATAACAGCTAAACATGTGGTGTAGTGGTAGAATACCGAACCAATGATCAGAACGTCATGGGTTTGATCCTCCCCCACGGCTTTGTGTGGTGTACTTGAGCAGTATGTATTCATGCATTCAGCATATGACTTCGAGCGTGATTTTTTGTAAAAACTTGTTTTACAATCGATGTAAACAAAAATAAAAATAAAATTTTAAACTTTAAACGACACCTCCCTTTAAACCATCATCTCCAATCACCAGCTGCACATCTTCATTCATACGCACCTTCCTTGTTTTCTCAGCATTCGGAAAAATGTCACGTCTAAAATGTCGTTTTTGCAAAGCAATCATGGGGATGGGTTTGATAATATAGGAGCGTCTTCGTGCAGTTTCTTCCGTCTAACATGTTACGATTGATAGCTTAAAGTTTCATTTCATGTAATATTGTTTTTTTTCGTCGTATTTGCCTCAGTTATTGCTATAAATGCTTCCACAAGACACGTTAACGTCTCTTTGTCTGAGTCGAATTGCATGAAGTATACATATGCAACCGTGCTGAGTGTCTATTTTCTGTCGGTTATTAGGCTTAAATAAATGATTTATATTCGCGCTGTCATCTTAGGAAATGAGTTTGTTTCAATTTTTGATACAACTTTTCAATAAGGAGACATTCCTCTATCATTAATTTTATAAAAATATACTTTAAGTTACATGAAAACAAATTTATTGTACACGTTCAACCAAAAACTGAAGTTTTAAGATGTTCATTAACTTGAAATTACGGAAGGATGTCTGGAATGCCATTCCTTTGCAAATATGTTTATAATTTTTGTTACGCATATTAAAGAGTAATTTTAGAATACATTTGTTCAACAGCGAAATGTAAGAATCTCAAAGATGTGATATTTCGATCAGTAATAACGTGCATTCAAATTTCTATTTCAGGTGTTATATATGACTGTGCTTGGCTGTTGTTCTATGTATGTATATTTATTACAAAACCCTGAAAAGGTCTTTACAATCATTTTTTGAAATAATTCTTCATTAAAATCATTTTTTTAAATGGGATTTAGCACCATGTTAAACACATTTCATGTTATATGTGGCATATCCAGTTTTACTGGTGGAGGCAGACCTCAGACTGAGTCAGGTTATTTATGGCATATCCAGTTTTACTGGTGGAGGCAGACCTCAGACTGAGTCAGGTTATTTATGGCATATCCAGTTTTACTGGTGGAGGAAGATCTGAGACTGAAACAGACTGAGTAGAACCACCGTCCTTCCGCAAGTAACTGGAAACTTCCACACATAAAGTTTTTTGAGCGAGCGGGACTCGAACCTACGACCTAAGCGGTGAGAGGTAAGTGATCTTGAGACGGTGCCTTAGACCACTCGGTCACGGAGGACCCTTCATTAAAATCAGTCTGCTGAAATAATCTTCTGCATATTTTTTTTTTTGAAATAACTGAACTATTTCTGTTTATAATAAATCATTTCAGACGTATATCTATGTTTTATGAATAACATGTACCGATAACATAATGTAAATGAGGTATAAAGCATAGATGATTAAAACCAACGTTTTGAACAATATGTACATGTACCATCATAACAAACCGACTGAATCAATACATAAATTGAATGAAAAGACACACAGTAATAACAAATTACAACCAAAATACAACACAAAAACAAGCAAGTGAGATAAACAGCATAGACAACAACGATTAATACGACTTGCAAAATGTGAAGTTTTTGTTTGAAATCCTGATAAACACCATCGTTGGATACCCTAGGGTATCAATTCCGATATACTCCATCAATCATCCGTAGAAAATTACGCTAGCTTTGCGTCGTTTCAACTGACCAGAACAGAACAAAATACGCTAACAGCGTCTTTCAATACGGCGTTTGCGTGAAACTATCGTTTTGATTGGATAACGCGCCCTTCATGAAATCGTGACGGAACCAATCATATGGTTGACTGTATTGAAATATTGATAAACACGCAAGTGTATTGAAATATTGATAAACACGCGAGTGTATTGAAATCCTGATAAAGACATGACTGTATAAAAATCTTGATAAACACGTGACTGTATTGTTAATTTACTAATACTAAAATATAAACATTTGTACAGTGGCTCATATAAAAGAATAATTAACCAAAGAATTGGGCATTGTCAATATGAACCTAAGAGTTTGATTTTCAATTATAAAATGCAAATACTGCTCTTTTTATAGTTTTCTTTTACATAAAAACCCTCTAGTTTTAAACGATTTGATATTGAGGGAAACATTTTAGTTTCACCTGTAAATATTGTGATTATATTTTGCTAAGTATCGCTTTTAACACATGTTCAATATATCGCAACGATGTACGCTTGAGTCATAATTCTGAGCACACTGCCACACTGGTGTATCATTCTGCAGACACGTGGTATGATACCCCACCCAGTCACATTATACTGGAGACTTAGAACTATCATCTAAATGCAAAGCACCAAGCAAGAAAGCTTCTAGAACCATTTTTCATGTCTATTGGATCGGACGCCCAACATTCCGCATGCGAGACGGGCGCTCTAACCCTTGAGGAACGCTTAATAACAGTACAACATGATCTAAATATCCTGGCAATAATGCATTTGTTCTGCAGTTGATAATGGGGTTGTCCCCCTCCCATTCCCAACAAAACACCAAAGGTCAATTCCGAACCAGATTGTATAATATGTGATATGTACAACATGTTCCGACAGCAGAGCAATAAGTCATTTATTTTTGTCATTCTGTCGCCATAAAATGAGAGTTATTCGCTTGGCATTAAAAGTGTATCGTTTCTTTTTTTAGTATCGACTCTTGTGAGAAATCAACCCCATTATAACGTGTCTGAGACGTGTTTTAATAGATGTACCAACTATAAAAAGGTATCACTTTCCAGTCCCAGTTGGGTAACTGGAAAATAGTTGACGTACGGGAATGGCTGAATTTGTGCCCAGACCGTTTTGTTTAAAATTGTTTTTGATTTATATGCATAATATATTTTTTAATATGTGCTTATATGCAAAAATATACGTTTAAACTAAAAGGTTGCGGGTTAGCTGTTCCGTTTAGTCATGAAAATATTTAAAATGTCAGGTTGCGGGTTAGCCGTTCCGTTTAGTCATGGAAATATTTAAAATGTCAGGTTGCAGGTTAGCTGCTACGTTCAGTATACATCAGTCATATTTATAATAAGGATACATCTATGTTTCAGTAACTGTTTTTACAGTTCGTCACAGTTCGCCGCGGCTATATGTGGTGTCCTTGAGCAAGTTACTTTAGCTACATAACCAGTTTAGAACTGGTTTTACTGAGCAATTCTTCGAGAGTAATTTTTTCTAAGTTGTAAGAAACTGTTTCACAATCGATGTAAAATAAATAAGTTAATTAGCGTTTTCACGATTCATCATCTTGAACCAGTCCCAAATTTCCATTTATAATAAACGGATCTTTATTTTAATAGTCGAACGAATGCCACGTGTTTAATGAATGTCCAGCCCATCCAGCAACCAATGTCACATTTATGCAAAGATGGGCTTACTATACTGCATTCTGCAAGTAATGTTTGCATTCAATTGAAAGAGCCTACATGTTTCATTTCAAATGGTATTCGATTATTAGTCATCGTTTATCTCAGTTAGACAAATAATTCTTGCTCGTGACATCTTTAATTTCCCGAGATTACGAGTCAAATTAAATAATATATAACTCGAGCGATATGCACTGTACGTGCTACATATACCATCAATCATTTTATTGTCAATTTGCTTCCATGGATTGAATTTATTCGCTTGGTATAAGTGTCGGCTCTTGAGAGACAACAGAACAATAACAACTGTCTGATAGTTTCATTGACAAAAATTATCAGATATTAAATGTCTCATTTCCCAATCCCAAATGGTTAACGATTATTTTATCATTACCGCTTTTACAAATGGTTTTATTTATTATCGCCGCCTTTATAAATGGAAAGGATTTTATTTATTACCGCCGCCTTTATAAATGGTTTTATTTATTATCGCCGCCTACATAAATAATTTCATTAATTATCGCTGCCTTTATAAACGGTTTTATTTATTATCGCCGCCTACATAAATAGTTTTATTTATTATCGCCGCCTTTATACATGGTTTTATTTATTATCGCCGCCTACATAAATAGTTTTATTTATTATCGCCATCTTTATTAATGGTTTTATTTATTATCACCGCCTTTATAAATGGTTTTATTTATTATCGCCGCCTACATAAATAGTTTTATTTATTGTCGCCATCTTTATAAATGGTTTTATTTATTATCACTGCCTTTATAAATGGTTTTATGTATTATCGCCACCTACATAAATAGTTTTATTTATTATCGACGCCTTTATACATGGTTTTATTTATTATCGTCGCCTTTAAAAATGGAAATGGTTTTATTTATTATCGTCGTGTTTGTAAATGTTGTAATTTATCATCGCCGCCTTTATGAATGGTTTTATTAATAATCGCCGCCTACATAAATAGTTTTATTTATTATCGCCATCTTTATAAATAGTTTTATTTATTATCACCGCCTTTATAAATGATTTTATTTATTATCGCCGCCTAAATAAATAGTTTTATTTATTATCACCGCCTACAAAGATAGTTTTATTTATTATCGTCGCTTTTATAAATGGAAATGGTTTTATTTATTATCGTCGTCTTTGTAAATGTTGTAATTTATCATCGCCGCCTTTATAAATGGTTTTAATAATCATAACTGTAGACTAATTTCAATTTCTAAATCTATTCAATATAACATTATGGTTAACGTGTTTAAACGCACTATCAGACTAGACCGTAATTAACATCACCATCCTCCAAACAAAAACTACTCCCTATATCCAAGTCTATATCATCTATAAATCTAATGAATCATGGATGTAATCCGATCTTCGTTGATATCTTAAAAGTGTCCACTATCATTAGGGAATGTTTTTACTATTTGCCTCAGTGATCTGTATCATTTCTTGACAGTTTTGGTAATGCGTATCCAATTACAGATGGCAACTATTTTTTCCTTAATTATACGGATATTGGCATCGTATCTAACACTTTTTCGTAACTAGCGCAAATAACTTAAAACACATTGAATGCTTTTGAAATGATATTTCTGATAACAACAATGCAGTACAATGGTCGCGTAAGCCATTTACTTCATATTTAGTTGTATCCCAACATTTGAAAGATGATTTGAATTAATTGGCTAAACTCATGTCATTATGTGTGTGTGCTGGTGTACTTGTATGCCCGTTATGCAATGCTTGCATCATTCTGGTAATTTCAAGTACTGCATGGTACCAAACATATTTTGTACTCCGCTTTGCGAAAAACTCTTTATACAATGTTTATAATGACAAAACACATGCTAAGTTCGATTTAAGGGGTTGTGACTGTTGGTGTTGTAGCGTTGTGTCCCTTTAATTTGTGAAAAATCGTCACACTTTGGTTTCCGTGCAATAAACTAAGAATGCGTTAAAAAAATCTTTGGAAACTTTTATACAATGTTAATAATGATAAAACACAGGTAAAGTTCGATTTTAGAGGTTGTGACATTTGTCTTTCTACAGTTATGCCCATTTAGTTTGTGAAAATTCGTTTTTCTATTACCGCGTAATAACTGAATGCCTGAATCAAATATTTTTAAAAAAAAGTGGTGACATAAATTTCATGAATTTGCTTGTTATACTTGATTTTATCATGTTCAATTCATGAAGTAACTATTCTGATCATCTACTTTATTCAAGGGTTTTGTCCCCTGTTTTTGATAAATGTCATATAGATTAAACGAATACTAATAGTTTTCGTCTTCTTTTACAGTTACTGTAGATTATGTCCATCACTTATATTTTTACTATAATTGCCTTTCGTGAGGAAGAGTTTTAAATCGGTTAATTATTTCTATGTTTCCCAAGATACTGTATCCACTTAGAAGAACTTAGCAATACAATTTATTGGGTAAATACATTTCAGGTCATATATGGTATACACTGTTTAAATGGTAGACGAATACTTCAGAATGAATCTGGGTAGAACCACCATCCTTCCGCAAGAAACTGGCAAATGTTCTTACATAAAGTATTTGGAGCGAACGAGACTCTTACCTACAACCTCAGCGATGAGAAGTAATTTATCTTAAAACAACCCCTTAGATTACTCGGCCACGGATTACCACATCTTTGGATACCCACGTGTAATCCATTCCGATACTCTCCATTTATCACCTGTGGGAAATTACGCTAGCTCTGCGTCGTTTTATTTGAACAGAACAGAACAAAATACAGCTTACGTTAACGTCTTATCAAAACGGCGTTCGCATGAAACTAGCGTTGCGATTGGATAACGTTCCCTTCATAAAATCGTGAAGGAACCAATCATATAGCTGCGTTGTGGCTTGGTAGAAACGACGCAAACCTAGTGTAATATCCCACGGGTGATATATGAAGAGTATCGGAATTGACACCTTTGGGTATCCGACGATAGGATTATCCTCGGCAAAATATATATTAAAACACTACTAATGAGATTAATTGCTGCAAAGGTTTGGTGAAAATTCAAGCATTGATTTAGAGAAGATCTATTTCATGTTTATTTCTGGAGGTCTCCCAGAATGTCTCGAATTGGCTTATAACTAGATTGCAGCCTCATAATGTTAAATTGTTAAATTGTCAAAGAGTATTTCATTTATAACTGTAACAATTCAATCGACTTTAAAACTGATATTCATTAGTATTGTTATATATTTTTATTGACATTAGTTTTGTATCATCTCTCTCTCTCTCTCTCTCTCTATCTCTCTATCTCTCTCTCTCTCTGATAGTGTTGCAATGAATACAAACTGAATACGCCCATAACATGTACATGTAACAACGTTGCAGCATTGTTCATTAGTAGTTTAATTTATTTTTATGATCACTATTTCTGTCCCATAATCTCCGATGGTGTTCTAATGAAAATAGAATATGCCAATTAACAACGTTCTAGCATTAATTGTAATCCATAAATTCGACAACCTAATTAGTTCTGCCATTTTTTTTGCAAGAAAGGTCAAATTAGTCATTCATTCGATTTTAAAACTAAACACTGCTTGAAAATAGTGCAGAGCTAGAATACATTTTTCTGTATTGATTTTAATTCGAGTTGCGATGAGTAACGTTAAAATAACCATCTGAATTTAAAATAGTTTTTGCATAAACAGCTTTATATTTAAATATAACAAAACGAATCTTTTGAATATTTATTTGTTGCAATACATACATTATTTGACTTGATCAGCGTTATCGTCAAATAGTATATACATACAGATAAAACAATAATCAAACGAAACAATATCATATACAGCATATATAAATCCCTTAATTTAACATTGAATCCAATGTTATATATCATTAAGAAATATTGCTACTGATAAAACATATAAAATATAAAATATAATATAAATATGAATATATATTTTTAGATTTAGCCGTTCTCCTGTATAAGAATGTTTGTATTACGTTTGTGAATGCTATGTAAGCTTGTGCATGAACTGCCATTGATATTTTAATTATGTATTGCTTTATACTGTATGTACTTATGCTTTATACTGTATGTACTTATGCTTTATACTGTATGTACTTATGCTTTATACTGTATGGACGTATGCTTTATACTGTATGTACTTATGCTTTATACTGTATGTACTTATGCTTTATACTGTATGTACTTAGGCTTTATACTGTATGTACTTATGCTTTATACTGTATGGACGTACGCTTTATACTGTATGTACTTATGCTTTATACTGTATGTACTTATGCTTTATACTGTATGGACGTATGCTTTATACTGTATGTACTTATCTTTATACTGTAATGTACTTTATGGCTTTATACTGTATGTACTTATGCTTTATACTGTATGGACGTATGCTTTATACTGTATGTACTTATGCTTTATAATGTATGTACTTATGCTTTATACTGTATGGACGTATGCTTTATACTGTATGTACTTATGCTTTATACTGTATGTCCTTATGCTTTATACTGTATGATTTATACTGTATGTACTTATGCTTTATACTGTATGTACTTATGTTTATACTGTAATGTACTTATGCTTATACTGGAGTGTACTTATGCTTCATATTGTATGTACTTATGTTTTATTCTGTATGTACT